>JAOVVB010033672.1:0-15459 GCA_028570985.1 Heterobranchus longifilis
AGTAGTCTTTTGTATTAGAATCTAATGAGTCACATTTTACATCTGAAAGATTGCACACCTTCACACTTCAGTTTCCTCCCAACTATACAATTTATCTATACAAATGCGTGTGTGCAGACCTTCTCAGGTCTTAAAGGAGCAATGACAGTCTAAATGAAGACAGGACTCTAAATATCCATGATCAACAGTATCATGCTTCACTCGATAATGATCGAAATTCCTTTTGATGATGCAACAAATGTGCAGAGCTTACACTGCCATCCCATAAGCTGGCACCTAAAAAAAGGAATGATGGTGCACAAGTAAGTAAAAGTGTGACTGTTACTGTAAAGTCTAGCAGTCTGGTAAAATAGTATTCCATTCAAATACATACTTTTTGGACTAATATACATCACCTGATCTACAAGTGGTGTTCAAGTCAAAGCGGGACTTAAATTAAATATATAAATTCTCTAAAACAAAGACGTAAAACTGATTTGATTTTACGGAGCCGATTGCAAGTCATCCCGGTGAACATTCCAGTGGAATGGTTTTACGAAAGACGGACTGCTTTGATCACCAAAGACATTTTGCTCTTGCAGAACCATGCACAACCTCATATATAGAGAAAAAATATATAGAGAAATAAAGGGAGCTTTTACTCTTATAAGTGTGTTCTGTTATTCTGCACAATCAAAGGTCCCGCTTTAAATTGAACGTCCCTTGTACATGTCTTTGTCCCTTGTATAAAAATGATACCTGACTTTATTTACGCATTACTATCAACAATATCATTTTTTTTACTTTAGTTAATGGAAAAGTGGAAAAAGTGGAAAACTCGTATATTCTAGATTCATTATAGGTAAAGTGAAATATTTCAAGTCTTGTTTTAATTTCTATCTTTGATTCAGTGGTACATGTTTAATACTTCTGTAACATTACAATGGCTGATATTTAACTCCTGTTTTATCTCAATTCAACGTCTCTTCTTTAGTGGTGTTGGTCCTGTGAAAGAGATATTGAAAATATATAACATGTTTCACACAAAAAAATCAATTGAAAATCAGTTTTAGTTTCTTTTACTTACATATCACAACATACATTATATGACATAACATTTTACATCAACATTTTAATTTTATGTTACTTTTTCTGAATTATAATTCTGAGAGAAATGTTGTACTACTTAACTGTTATATTTCACAGCTTTAGTTACTAGTACTCAGCACATTTATGTCATCAATGGCAAATTCAATAATGTTTAAGTACACTGTTTGTTCCTGGAGTACTTGTAGTACTTTTGCCATCAGATACATTTTAGAACATCATGTACTTTAACATGAGTAAAATGTTTGAAGTTCTATTTGTTTAAGCAAAGCTATGCAGCATTATATTGCTAATTAAACTGCCTGCCTCTAATGCTGTAAATCATGACTTGAGCTATACTGGACTCGGAGCTGCGCCGGACTCGGAGCTGCGCCGGACTCGGAGCTGCGCCGGACTCGGAGCTGCGCCGGACTCGGAGCACCCTTCTAAGCAAAATATTTAAGAATTACTCCTCACCTGCCAAAGATCTCCATTTCCCATCCTGCCTTGGTTTATGTAATCGTCAATAAACTTACTCATCTATTATACTTACCACCTTGTTGAGTCCATCTTTGTTACACTTATCAGATTATAATGACTTACAATATTATAATATCTTGCAATGCCCCCTCAAATTCTTAAAACAAAATATACTACAATTTGCCAATGAAAATGACAATAAATAAACAGTCAGACATTGGCATAGAGGAGATTTACAAAATCCTGTTTAAAAAAAGGAAAAAAAAGATGTCCCCTTTTGTGGTGTCTTCATGATGCATGTGGTTTAAACCTCAGTTTAAGAATTCAGCAGGCCATCTCCAGTCCTTCTGGTCTCTTATCAATAGATTACATTCAAAGCCAGTTCCCCAGACTTTGAACCCAATCATCTCTCTCCACCATTGACTAGGAAAGAGTAAAAGACTTCTAGTCTGACTAATCCACCTGTACATAAGATATAACATGTCAATGTGCCAAGCATAACTAAATACAATCTATAGAGTGTGTACAATTCTGTCATGTGTGTTTTTATACTAATACAGTAGTGTTTACGTGTATGGGGTAAGGTAAGGGAAATCAGTGTCTAATGCAGTGTCAAGCTGATCTCTTCTTCAACACAGATACTTTACATATAGTAGAGAATCAGTTGGAGCCCAAAAGAGAGGTTACTAGCAATTCATTATGGGCCTTCAATTCTTCACTACAGAAGATACGCATCAGCATATAAATAAGTAAGATCTCAGATTAGAGTTACATATGGATGATTTCGCGATATCTCTGATGAATTGTGCCAGAATTCCTCCTTGTCTGATGCTGCTATGAGAGAGCCTTTGGTTAGATATAAACAACATTCATACATTTCATTGGACACAGTAAAGTCAACCATCTGCGGCTTCAGTGGAATTTCTGTATCTGAAATAAAAGAGAAGGTTGTTTGATGGCATCACACATTGCCATGGTTTGTTATGCAGCCTGCTTCCTTCCTCTTTTTCCTTTTGAGAAAATTAAGATTAAATCTTGCTGATGCTGTTTTATCTGTAAAAGCAATATAGTTATGTGTAGACAGGAGTACAGTCACATACAATCTGTACAAATTTGTCATGTCAGGTATGATAATTTGAATATTGGTTGAAGTCAGTCAGTCAGTCAGTTCTTTGTCTGAGTCAGGAGTGCATGTCGCTCTGTCATGAGCACCCAAGCCGAGGCTTATGCTTAATTTGGAGCAGCGGACTGCTCAACGCTGCATAATTTGGTATCCAACTTGTGCCAATAGTTGGTTATTTCTCAATAATTATTTAATTTCCTTGCTTACTTATTTTTGTGATTGCAGTCGTTATATTGTGTCACAAATGTAATCGTTTCATAAGCATGCTTTAATTGTTGGTGAATTGTAATGTATCAAAGTTAGGAGGACACCTCAAGATGGTCAGATTGTTGATTATAGACACTTTAAGCTTGTTTCATCTAGGGATTTGAATTAGGCTAATACTTTAAGCTCATTTGATTGAATTATTACAGAATATATACAACTTTATTATTATTATTATTATTATTATTGTTGTTGTTGTTTAAATACTGTAATTTACACACACTACCTTGTTCCTGAGAGATGTTCAGGAAATGGATCTCAGCTTTATGCTTAGTCCATGTCCTCCAACCACAGTGGGAATTTAAATATTTATCCAAAACAAATACTGCAATTTAAAACTAACTCAAAATGTGATCACGAATACACGTGATCCTTATTCCTGAGAACACTCTCAGGAAAATAGACTGGCCACATCTACGGATTTCCATGTTCTCGATAACACTCTTGGAAAAACAGGTACTTAACACCTCTGAACCAAAAATAAACTAAATCAGGCACATCGTAAGGGTATAACTGCACCTGCACGCTACTCCCTGTTCTAAAGAACACTATAGGGAATATGGATTTTAGTGTTAATTAATTAATTTTATTACTCACACACCTCTACGCCAGGGCTAGCTTATACACTAAATGCATGCTACAAATGCCTCATTAATTACAGAAATAATTCCCTAAATTACAAATTAAACTGAATAATGCATAACCGTGAATGCATTCCCTACATGTCCCCTTAAATTACAGAAGGTAATTTAAATATATTTGAGTTTCCTATGCAAGAGAACAGAAATTAATTAACAAAACTTTCTTAAATAACTTTATTATTTTTTATGCAACCACAATCACAGTGCATTATTAAAATATAACGATAAACCAGCCGTATCATTATCATATTCCACTCTTGACACACTGGTGGGATCTTAGCCTAAGTTGCAAAACAAAATGTCGGGTGAAACAGTGAATATTTTAATGAAAAACAACTTTACGTTATCGCACTTAAATCTGTTACAGCACACCGATGGCAGGACCAGCTGGTGCGGCGGACACGATTCTTTGAAACTTTCCAAGAAACTTGCATCATCATATTACTCTGTGAGCCAGTATCAGGTTTTTAAAAAATTCTGGGTTTTTGGCATTTTGTACAGATTTAATGAATACATAGCACCATGGGTCCCAAGAAAGTTAGCATGGATGGTAGCAAGAAGAAATGGAGTCCACTTTTATCACTAAATCATCACTAAAAAAAGCAGCCAGTACCAAGAGGAATTATAAATTAAGCTGAAGCGAGGTTGTAGCGCAGCCACATAAAGGATCTTTTTTTATATACACTGTAAACCCGGATAAGTTGAATTTAATTAAAAGATTTGAGGAAACCGGTTGCCTTAAAAAAATAAGTAAGTTGTAATGAAAACCTAAGTTCATTTAACTGAAAATGTTAAGTACATTACACTCAATTCAAAATCGATTTAACTCGACATGTTTTGCTAAGTTAACTTCTTTGCACAATTAATACACTTAATATCTTAAGTATAAGGTACCAAATACCTAGTTGTAGCTTACCCATTCAGTTCAGTTATTATCATTAAATTATTATTTCAGTTTTTAATCTGGTGCATTATAAATACTTATTCAGGTCAAGAAATCAGATGAAACATTTGTTGAAAACACCCCGGTTAGAGGTAAAATGCTTTATTGTGAACATACACAACAGATTGTTTTTCTAAAAGCACGACATAAAACTAGGCACCTGGTATCAGGTGCAACGATTCAGAACACCACTTAACACTGCAAACTGATTTTCCTCAGTTTTTGGTTTGTTAATCTGAATCAAAACCAGTCATATCAGTGCCAATCCAATTAATTAAATAGAAAAAGTGCATAACAGTGAAACAACATTTTCCTAAAAGAACAACAACAAAGAAATTAGGCACCTGGTTTCTGGAGCAGTAGTGCAATGAGTTAGAACAGCACGTAACACTGCAAACTGATTTTCCTCAGTTTTGGGTTTGTTAATCTGAATGAAACTAGATATATCAGTGCCAATCCAATAACATGATATACAAAAAGGGCATAACAGTGCAAACAAGTCCCTTTTCTAAAAGAACAAACAATCTTTCTCCTATCTGGAGAAATAGTGTAACAACACCTCTTTACACTGCAAGTTGGTTTTTCAGAGTCTGAATTTTGGGTGGCAGCTCACTTTTACCCAGGTTAAACATCACCTGCTGAACAAAGCAAAAAGTGTTTTTCATGTATCTGGGATAGTCCAGGTGCAGGGCATATATCAGTCCAAAAAGGACACAGAAGGCCTGAGGAAGGTTGGCCAGATCATCCATCACCACATTCCCTTCCAAGATGATTCCCACTTTGGATGGGTTCAGCTTAAGGTTCTCTTCACCGATGAAAAGCAATCCCACTGGAGTTTGCCTGTACAAGTCATTGTCAGCTGTGTCCTTACAGAGAAACAAATGTACAATCGTGTGTTAGTTAGCACAAACATTTTCGAAATGTTAACAATACAAATACCCTAAGAAGAAACACTGTACACTGACACATTAGTAAAAGACACTCTGTTCATACAAGATATGAGGCCTGGCTTGTTCAGCTTCCTTTTCACTGTACAATTACAGCAAAATATTTAATGTTAACTGAACCCAAATTTTTTTCAGCCAAGTTTTTTCAGTTAATTTCATGCCACTGATTAAACATACAGACAATTTTATGGTAAAAATAAATAAAAAACACTCCAAGTCTGAAAAACTGAATAAATCTGTAGCACATAGTAGTCCGGATTAATGGTTTAAAAATAAAATAAAAACAAAGAACATGCATTTATGAGGGGCCGTGCAAGCCATAATTCATTCTGGAACGCACACATACACACACACACATTCTCCTCTCAGAGGAGAGGAGGATAGGAGAGGGATGTGTGTGTGTGTGTGAGAGGAGAATGTGTGTGTGTGTGAGAGGAGAATGTGTGTGTGTGTGTGTGAGAGGAGAATGTGTGTGTGCGTGTGTGAGAGGAGAATGTGTGTGTGCGTGTGTGAGAGGAGAATGTGTGTGTGTGAGAGAGGAGAATGTGTGTGTGTGTGTGTGTAAGAGGAGAACATGTGTGTGTAAGAGGAGAGTGTGTGTGTGTGTGTGTGTGTGCGCGTGCTTGCACGGCCCCTCATATGCATCTGCAACATGTATAAAAAATTAATTTGCTTACAAAGCTGGTCTTGAAGAAAGCAGAAGGATCATCGCCCAAGGTGACTGGCAGTCCCCGAAGACAAAGGCATCTGACGTCTGTTGGCTCAGTTGTCTAGACGATAGTGGACATTGAATAAAACACTTTATAAGGATACTGACTGTAATTTACAAGAAATTACAAGAAGAGATTAGGAAAAAATTTAATGGAAATAGGAGATAAAATTATGAGAATAGAAAATGCAGAGGTAAAAAAAAGGTGTAAAAAATGAATAGAAGAGGGAGAAATAGAGAAGAGCAAAGAGGGGGGAGAGAAAAATTAGACAAGAAACAAAAAGGATAAGAAGGAAAAGCTTCATAGGAAAACAGGACTGATGTAGATATGTTAGCTTACCTTTGTCTGGCATAAAAGTTCAGCCAAAAGCTGACCAGTAAGGCCTTTCTTCTTTTTGAAGAGGTCCATGAGGCTTGGAGACAAATTGTCAAGTGCATCCAAGAAGTTTTCTCTAAGATTTTTCCCTACCACTCTGCCAAATTCATAATAAACCTGAAACATGGCAAACAATGCATCAGTCAATGTTCACACTGTTTTAATCTGACACACTCAACACTACATGATATGTAGACACTTAACACAAACCTGATTTTCTGTAAAAAGAGCTGGCCAACGATGCACCACCTGGCTGATGGCAGGCTTCTCATTGACAATCTCCTTTCTGCGAAAAGCAAACGTCACATCCATCTCTTTCTTAACCAGGGATTCCTTTGGCTTTGTCTTCATCATTTCATTGACCAGAACCTCACGAGCTACTTCCATGTTTTGGTCATTCATCCCCTCTGGAAAATCAGGCAGGAAATTTATTTCCCCTTTCTTTGGCTTCTTGATCTGTGTGTTTGGAGGATCGCCATTTGTAGTGTCACTTCCTCGCTTGCCACCATTGACAGTAACATCAAGTCGACCCAGCTGCCGCATTTTGGTTCTATAATTACCCATTTTAAACTTAAGGCTATTCTTCCAACCGTTCCAGCCAGAGGGTGACCCAGTTTCTTTAAGGCATGGGTGTGTTTGCACTAAAGCCTTGGCAACAGTCTCAAAATCTTCCTTCGTTGGGTATGCTTTAAATGCATACATGGTCTCAGCCAATTTCTCGAGTATGTCATGCTTAAGTTCTTTTGTGACTTTAAGAAAGGTTGCATCCCTGAGATACTGCAGGTTACCTTGGCGTAGTCTATACTCTATATCGACTTGAAATTTTGGAATTTCAAATACCTCTGGCCACTGAGAACTTCTATCCGAAGAGATGGACAGGATCTCGGTGTCTGCTTGGCTGCCTGTGTCACTACATAATTCAGAACCTCCAGGGACTGGTACAAGCTCAATGATAGGGATGATTTTGACCGTTGGTTTATCTGGGAGCTCAGACAAGTCTGTGAGGTTGCATAATTCATTGTTAAATTCTGGATCTTGGTACTGTAAGGTAAAATTGTAGTTTGTTTGGAGAGTGCCTTTGAGCCAGCTAATCAAATCTTCAAGTATGTATGGTCGGGGGTTCATTGTCATCTTTCTTATATCACCCTCGGAGATGATAACCCGCATTGTTAATTTCTGTTCCATGGCCATCTGAAAAATGAAAAAAAAAACAAAAACAGCTGTTTAGCAAATTACAAATCGTCTCAGTGTCACCATAAGCTCTCCTTGTACCATGTATGCTGATAATGGGAGGACATCATTTAAATCTGACATCTTCAACACACACATAGAAGTAACACTATCATAATGAAGTTGGTAAGATCTCAAATGCTCCCTGTACCATGCGGCCAATTTGTGACAGACAAATAGAATCTCTACATTAACTGCAACAATCTTGTGAATCTGGACGAATGCAGGGAGACCAGAGCATGACCCAGAAGACAGTATCATGCCTGGATAATACTTGATTCCATCTACACCGACAGATGCCGCTTCAAGCACCGACTCTGGTGTTGTAAAGTTTTGAGCAATTGCTGTCTGCACACTGTGAGGGAAGGTGGCAAGCAAAACTGGAGTAACCTTTAACATCTCAACTGATGGTCTGAAAAATGAGCTACAATCGAGATGGTAACTTACTGCCTTCTGGTGTTTTGTAGCAAGTGTCATGGCAACATTTTTAAAGTTCTGAGCAGTGCGAATTACCCTCTTAAAGAATTTATGCTTCCCCTCGAACCGCATTGTCCAAACCTCAGACAGGGGACCAAATTTCCTTACCAGCTGAGGATAATGTTCCACAAAGTGATGTTTTGGCCTTAAACGAAACTCTGGAAATGTTGACTGCAGTAAGCGCCTGTGCTCTGCTATCTTACAGTCCAGAAAGTTAAGTGTCTCTTCTGTATGCTTTGGTGCTACAGCTAGCTCAGTAATATCTTTGAGCAGCATGAGAATTTCCCAAGTGTTGTCACCCTCAGGGACACAGTGACCAATGAGAAATGGAAGGAGCCTTATGAGACACCAGTTCTCATGGCCATTTCCACCAATGGTCCCTTTACTGGAAAATCCCTTTCCAATAACCTGAGGTCGATCTGTTTTGTCACTAAATGAGTACTTAAAACACCTGATGGCCTGATTCAGCATATCTAGGGTGAAATAAGTCTTGCCTATCAGGTCTGTAAGGCACAGGGACAATTCAACTGGAACAATACCTTCCAAAATATCATGCAAGATGTCAGGAGGGTACCCACTGACCACATGAAAGTGCTCAAGATTCTCAGTTAAAGGACATGCTCCTTTCACACCATAAGCTCGAGTCATTCCAGGGTCCTCTCTGATATCCTGCACCTGCCTGTCATGGGACTCTTTGTCTCGGAGTTGAAAGAAACCAGAACATACCTCTTGTTGTTGAGTGTCTCTACTGCTTGCCAAACAGAATCTGCAGAACTTGTCGACAGTAAAACTCTCCAGGAAACCTGCAAGAGAGTGGGCAGCAAGATTGTCAGCTGCAACATACAAGACTGTACCTTTCACACTTGCACCTAGTTGCTCCAGGTAAACGCCATTCTGCTCCAATAATTTTAGATCATAGATCAGAGGTTGGAAAACTTTTGCATAACCACACTCCTTGACTGTGGAGGTATTGCACAGTAGAGCAAGTTGGATAGAGCTGAGGGTTGACCGATATTTTGAAGGTATGTTTGCAATAACCCAGTATACTGCACACATCTTGTGTTTAAGCTTTGATGTTCCAAGAGGATTGGCGACTTCAAAGTCATCAATGTAAAGTACAAGAGCAATTGTGAACTCATCTTTTGCAAGAAATGGATTTTCAGTAAAGTATTGCCCATCAGCATATGATCTGAATTCCTGAGGGACATGTACTTTTTCTGACATAGCTTTGTCTAAAACATCAGTTTTGTTAAGCAACTTCTGTAGCATAGGAACAATGGGAACATATGCAAGAGTTTTTTTGCCTTTCTCCACAACATATTCAATTGGATTTACCAGTGGAAACTCTCTACGCACATAGGCTGCTCTTTTTTTGGCAGTTCCTAAAGGTCCATCTTTGGAACAATGTGTCATTATGTTACTTTCTGACACAGCACTGATAATCTCTTTAATAACAGTCTCATCCATGTCAGCACAATATTTGTTTAATATGCCCCTGACTCTGTGTTGTACAAGTGGTTGTGAGAGCTTATTGATTTGACAGAGCTGCTCTATCACATCTTGCACTGCACTCTCTGGTATGTGCAAAACAGTATGCATCTTTAGTAGTAAAGATGCCAAGTTGTGCTCAAGCTGTTTTTCTAAATCGTGCAGATCACATTCAGTTACCTCATTCAACTCTTCTGTGTCCTCAATATCATCAGCATCTGACATCTGCTCTTGTGAAGCATTACTGTCATGGCTTATAATATTGTCACCAACAATTTCTGATTTAAACCTCTTTGAGATCTGTTGTTTGTGTACTTTACTCTTGTGTGCTTTGAAGGTGGAGTAAACACTGCTTTCAAAATTACAGTCTTCATAAGGGCATCTGACTTTATGATTTACTTTTAGATGTGCACGATGCAGGTGAGTGAAAAAGTCACTCTCTGAACAAGACTCTGTAAATCCACACGACAGACAGCTAAACTTAGTTGGTATATCTGTACTTTGTTGCTGATCTGGAGTTTTTGTGTGAATGCGGGACAGGTGAACTTTTAATGCATTTAATGATTTAAATGTGCACAGACATTCCTGATATAAACAAGGAAAAGGCTCGGTTCTGGTATGACCTCCGTGTTTTAGCCTGTAATGTTTAAATAATTGTGCTCTTTTTTCACAGCTAAAAGGACAATACTTGCACTTCCAAACCATTATTTAATCGGTGTCTTTAGACTTAACTCTAAGAATTTCTCTTTATTTTCCCTGCAAATGAGCAAACATTAACAACATTTACCTTATGAAACCTAACAGACGGGAAAAGTCTGAACACTGACATCGCATTTATTATTTTGCTAGTTTACGGCGAATTAGCTTTAATATAGGGCATTTTAAGTCACATACACATCTTAAGATACATATTCGCTTATGTTGTCTTAAGGAACTTACCAGATACAATAGGCCGTGGTAAACCACGTAAAACAGCCGCATGTGTTCCCGCTATCTTCTTGGAAAAAACACCGCTTGTAGCCAGCCAGGTGAAAGCCTAAAGGCAGTGAAACTGATCAGCAACTCGTGTAAGAAAGTGATCTAGCATTAGATATCGATTAGTTGTGGATAAAAATAAGCCAACGAACCGGTAAATGTTAAAAAATTGTTTCCACCGCTGCCCCAAAACCCCTCCCCAGTTAGCTAAATTAGTCAAATTAGCCAGTGTCTAAAATGTCCGTCGAAATGGCGAAAGTTTAAATGAAGTTTTTACAACTGAGGGAGTTAAACTCACCTTCCAGTTCCTCGCCAGCGGTGCTTGAATCCACACAACTGCAAATACTACAGAAAACTTCGACTCGAGTGCGTGGCTGAAATCAGTTTTAGACTGTTTTTGTTTTGTATTATATGTCTGTGTAAGAGCAGGCTGCAATATAGACTGTTGAAATAAGGAAAACACACACACACTGGTACCTTGAGCAACTGCTCATTACTCTATTAATAGACAGTTGTCACAATTGGGAAGAAGAGGTGTGGTCTGTTCAATAACTTTTCAATTTAGGCTTATTGTACTTCAAATTATTTGCACATTGGACTATGCCAACAAATTAGTAGAATATACTTAAAATTATGAAGTGAAATCATCAAACTTTTTTTTTTTTAGTATATAATGCTTTAATATTTAAGTAGAAACTAAATCCGGGCTAACAGTGGTGTGCAAACCTGGTGAAGAACTACAGGAACCGTTTGACCTCTGTAATTGTTAACAAAGGCTTCTGTACCAAATATTAAAATTTTTTGACTCAAGTGATCAAATACTTATTTGACACAGTAATTCACAAATAAATTGTTAAAAAATCATACAATGTGATTTCCGGATTTTTCTTTTTAGATTCTGTCTCTCACAGTGGAAATGCACCTATGCTGAAAATTGTAGACCCCTCCATGATTTCTAAGTAAGAGAACTTGCAAAATCACAGGGTGATCAAATACTTATTGAACTCACTGTATATACAGTACTGGCATGAAAAAAGTATATTTTTGCATATTTGATGATGATTCAGATCATTAAACACATTTTAATATTACACAAAGATAATATGAGTAAATACAAAATGCAGTTTTAAATTATTATTTTATTTATTAAGGTAAAAAATTGGCCAAAATTACCTGGCCCTATGTGAAAAAGTACTCTTTCTTGCCCACCTCCAACACCAAATCATAAATGAACTGTGATAAGAATTAGAATAAATAAAAAAATTTTAGAAGGCTAAATTCAATTTCATTTGTCAAGAAAGCATGATTTCTGCACTCTACCAGAAAATCCTGAAGAAGAATGTGTCCAGCCATCAGTTCATGACCTTAAGCTCAAGCGCACTTGGGTTATGTAGCAGGACAAGGATCCTAAACACACCAACAAGTGCACAAGATTTTGGAGTGGCCTAGTCAATGTCCAGAAATTTAATTGAGATCCTTCGATAGACCAGTCAGGCTCATAAACCCTCGAATGGGGCTAAATTAAAATGATTCTGGATGGAAGAGTGGGCTAAAGTCTTCAGCAGCGATATGAAAGACTTATTAATAGTTATCGCAAACGTCGGATTTCAATTGTTGACACCAAGGGTTTAGTTTTACATAGGGCCAAGCAGGTTTGGACAGCTTTTTCCCATTTGTTAATGAAATAATACTTAAAAACTGCATTTTACATGTACTTTGATTATCTACTTGTAATATTAATACTAATATGTAGTATTAGTTTGGTAATCTGAATCACTTAAGTAGGCAACAAATATACAAATATGCCAAAAAAATTACATAATTTAAAAAAGCACCAAGAAATATGGTAAATAAGATTGAATCTCCACCATATACTGTATATATGTACCTACATGCCTAAAGTAGCAATGTGGTTAACCTATCATCTGGAAAGCCAAGTTTAAATTCCGGTTAGTGCTGCAGCCATCCACAGAAAAATGATGTATTGGTTTTGTTTCATTGTTTGTCAACAGCAAACAATATTTCTCCCAAATTCAAAATAAAACTATTGTTATATTAAGGATTTTTTTTTTGTGTGTGTGTGTGTGTGTGTATAAAGAAAATGACAACATCAAAACACATCAAAATAACCCAAGCTTTAATAACTTAAATAAAACAAAATGCTAATTATTTAAATAAAATATATTTATTTTTTTCAAACTTGGCTTTCCATTGTTTATTGTTGTTTTATACAGTATAAGGTGGAGTCATTGCAGTCTTAGTGTTTTTTTTTAATCAAGGCCTTTAGTCATGGGCGCAGACAATTGCCTAGTTGAAATAAATCCTTATTGTATTGTTAGTTACTGATTTATTTTGCTTCCATGAAATATTTGAATGTAATTTTAGGATTAATAAATTGGCTTAGGCAAAGTCAAGTCCAAATGTAGACCAAATCAAAATTGAGACCAAAAATCTAATCCACTGTCATGGTCAAATGTTTACTTTAAATCTGTATCAAAATGGTCTTGGACTCGAGTTATACAGGTATAAAACATTCCTCTAATCGAGTTTGTGAGAAGGTTTTCTTAAAGAAGAATCTCTCAGCTAGGAACTTTTAATGGCACTTTTTTCTCCAACAATGGTCCTTTTTTCCCCTCCCTTATTCAATACAGTCAGGGAAATTTTGACAGTCTAGTTAAAGCAGAAAGTGAAAAGGTAGACTCTGACTCAACACTCAGAAGCAACAACACGCTGAATGTCTAAAAGCATTCTATTTATGAAATATAAAATATTTTTTATTTAAATATAATATATAAAATATTTTTTTATTTAATCTATCTATTATCTTATCTATTCTCTCTCTCTCTCTCTCCCTCTCTCTCTCTCTATATATATATATATATATATATATATATATATATTATTTTTTTATTTATTTATTTATTTATTTTTTTCCTGCAGTCTGTCTTGTTTGTGTTTTCTTTCTCTCTGCTTCTTTCTGTTTATCTCCCTCAATGTCTCTCTCACTCTCTTTCTCCAGTTGTCTTTCTCGCTACCGGTCTCTGTCTTTGTCCCTGTCTCTCGATCACTCTTTGTCTCAATCAACCTCTCTTTTTACATTTCTTCACGTGTCTCATACAGCTTGTCTCACTTTCTCTGTTTTTGACCTTTTACGGTGTCCATCTTTCTCAGTGTCTCACTGTCCAACTCCATCTCTGTCGCTTTCGGTCTCACTCTACGTTTTACACGGTTTGTCTCTCATGTCTCTCTGACCTTCCCCATCTCTCTCTGTTTCTGTCTGTCTCTTACTGTGTGTGTCTCTCTCTCTCTCTCTTGCTCTCAGTCTCCCTCCTCATGCCTCTCTTCTCTCATGGTTCATGGTGTCTTACTGAGCCGAGGATGACAAATGACCGAAATCCGTCCACCTGTGCTCGGTTTTCGTCATGCGTTCAGCTCAGCTGCTGCCAGCGTTATTTACAGGTTACTGAGTCATATGTCCATTTTAATACGCCACCTCCTATTTGGTGAAAGAGCCGCAAATATGTTTGTGAAAACCATTTTAAAGCTATCAATGGGGAGGGATCAAATCACTGTGAATCACCTCAGCATCTGGGTTTGCTGCATGCTTTGCAGTTTCAGTCGAACTGGTTCCTCCTGATACTGCAGAGAAACACTGGCTAACCCAGACGCTGTCAGACAGTCCGTACTGGCTGGGAATTTTTTGCTGACTCATCCTGAACAAAATCCTTTATTTTGAGAAAATTATTTTATCTAGCCGCACCTGCACGCGCACACACTCCCCCCTGCTTGTATTTCAGCCACAGCAGGAGTTTATAGAGAATAGCCAGGTAATAGTTCGGCGGACAGGTTGAATGAGCGAATAAATTCCTACAGACACCTTTTCACCACAGCTTTTGCCTGGCTCGCTTCCGTCTGGTAAATTTCTGTAGCCTATTCCATGCATGCAGGTACTCCGAGCACCTTATCAAGACCTCGCCACGGACCGGCGGAGGTGATAAGCCTGTCTGCTTTTCCTCCAAGCACTGCCTCGGAGCACTTGATGAGTCACCATTTCTATTGTTTTTTTTCCACCACTTTGTTGCACCCAATCGGGCAACTCTTCTTTCTAAGTTGAAAGGCAATGCTTAATGGGTAATTTGGCATCTCAGAGATTTGGTCTCAGGCTGCAGTCGTGATCAGGGTGCACTCTCACTTTGGTCATGTCATCTGTCCAATTTTCTTCCCCTCAGCCACATCTGTAAAAGCAGATTACAGCAGTTTTTTTTTTCTTTTTCTGAAGGGAAATTGCATCAGTGTCAATTTTTGTCAAGCTCTCACAGTGGTTATTTATGTGCGAAAGGCTTGTAGCAGATGAAGTCTCATCAGAGCAGCCGAACATCTATGCTAGAAAAACATGAGCGGCCAATTAGACATGGATGGTTGTGAAGTTCCCAAAGGTTCCTGTTATAGACATGCCTTATCAGGCGACAGCCAAATATATTGGAACGAAATTCTTAAAAATATCACAAGTTATGAAGTTTAAAAAGTTTTGATTAGAACCGCCTTGAACATGAATGACTTTCAGTCTCTCGTCAAACTGAAATTGAGAAAGCGGCATGACTGGCGAATGTACTTCTTCACTTCAGAGGGTGTGTGCGCGTGTATGTGCGCGCGTGTATGTGCGCGTGTATGTGTGTGTGTATGTGTGTGTGTATGTGTGTGTGTATGTGTGTGTGTATGTGTGTGTGTATGTGTGTGTGTA
>JAOVVB010033689.1:0-12954 GCA_028570985.1 Heterobranchus longifilis
ACTCTAAAGATATGTACACTGTGAAAACACTACGTGAGATCCTTTTACTCACAGGATGTACTCCCCCTCCCTTCGATAGCTCAGTACTCAAACAATAGCCCCCCCGCTGCACACTAAGCCCACGTCACCCTCACTATTGTGTTTATAGAGAATGGGGCCTGTTAGTGTTGCATCATCCCTTCGATAGCTCAGTTGGTAGAGCGGAGGACTGTAGTGGATACACCAGGAATCCTTAGGTCGCTGGTTCAAATCCGGCTCGAAGGAGTGGCTTTTAAGCAACCATTCTTACTACTTCTTACATATGTGCACACTCTTCAACAAACAAACAAATATATATAAACATGGGAGACCAATCCTACTGTACACTTCTAAAATATGCTGTAACTAATTAACTAGGACATGTTAAGTTGTGATGTGGGTCTCTGACTCGACTACATTTCTAAAGAGTGGAATTTTATTCAACAAAGTTCATGTGATTCATTATTTGTCAGATTACAACAATAGGTGATGAACAGCTGTAACAGAGTTAGTAGAGACGGTCCTGCTAGTGAATTGTGACTGTTCGTCTCCCTTCGATAGCTCAGTTGGTAGAGCGGAGGACTGTAGAGGTCACATCAGGCATCCTTAGGTCGCTGGTTCAAATCCGGCTCGAAGGAGTGACTTTTAAGCGGTTAAACTCATAGTCCACAGTCGTACATACTGTGAAAATTGGATTACTGTGCATTCATACATGTATGCACGCTCTTCAACAAACAGTAGATGAGTAAACATGGAAGACTAATACTACTGTACACTTCTAAAATGTGCCGTAAGTAATTAACTAGGATAGTATAGTAGGATAAACTTTATTGTCCCAGTGGGAAATATGCCTTGGACTTCACAGTGTCTGCAGTATAAAAAACAGCAAAAGCAACAATACATACATCCAAACACAGTAAAATACAACAGTAAAAACAACAAATACATACATTCAAACACAGTAAAATACAACAGTAAAAACAAGTACAACCATGGCATACAACCATGCCAACTAGGACTTGTTAAGTTCACAAAGTTCATGTGATATTATTTGTCAGATGACAACAATAGGTGATGAACAGCTGGTAAACACAGTTAGTAGAGACGGTCCTGCTAGAGAATTATGACTGTTTGTCTCCCTTCGATAGCTCAGTTGGTAGAGCGGAGGATTGTAGAGGGCACACCAGACATCCTTAGGTCGCTGGTTCAAATCCGGCTCGAAGGAGTGACTTTTAAACCTGTGATTCTTTGTTTACAACGATAACTAATGAACAGCTGCTAAATAGTTCAAATCCGTTAATAAAGATGGTCCTACTAGTGAGATATGACTCCTTGTCTCCATAGCTCAGGTGGTAGAGCTGTTGGTTACGTTTGGTCGAGTTAAAGCAGAAGAGGTCTGTTGTGCCAGAGATCTATAACTCACTGTGTACATCTCTGAAAACAAACTGTTCAACAGCTGCTCAGCACAAGAGTACGGTGGCCCTGAGAGCTCAACGCACTGCAAATAGACAACACAAGCAAATGAAGAAACATCTTCACCAACTTGACAACACGTGTGCAGCATTTAGAAAACAACTTGACAACACACTAAAACATCAACTTCACAACACAATAGTTGTTTTTTTTCTCCACATTAATTAAAATGTATGTAAATATGTTTATACAAACTTTTAATTTGTTGATCCAAAGTATATGGTCCAAAGTCTGATACGCTTATTATTCTCCCTGGTCTCTAACATTATGCTGTTGAGATGCCGTGAATTGTTTCCCCACATATTTGTTTTCCACATCTTTAGCAGAAAAGACCTATAATTACACTCTCAGTTTGCATATAGTGTTTTACACATGTTGTAGGTGTTTAGGATAATACCTGCAACTTGTTTGTGGCTGCTGCAACATAAACTGCAGTTCAAAGTGGCAGTCACATGAATAACAAGACATGTGTTTACAGACACGCTGGCAGCTCTGGATGCTCTGGATGCTAGCGTGGCTAAAAACGTCACTCCTTCGAGCCGGATTTGAACCAGCGACCTAAGGATGCCTGGTATTTCCACTACAGTCCTCCGCTCTACCAACTGAGCTATCGAAGGGATGATGCAATGCACCGACAGACAGGCGCCACGTGTTTGAATTGCTTTTACATAGGCTGTGTAAACAAGGTGCTAAAGTACACACTACCCTCACTAATGTGTTCAGAATGAGGCACCTATTGTCAGACGACCTCTCTCACAAAGTGTTTTTCTGACTGGAGTATCATAAAAGACATTTATACTGTATAAAGCTGTTGTTCATCAGCAGCTGGAGAGACGTTGTAGCATAACAAATACTGTCACAACATGAAGCTTACGCTGCTCCAACCTGCTCATTCAAACTGTAGCCAAATGAGCACAGTGTATATATTAATCATTAACTTAGTGTATATGAAGAATGAAAAATGACTTGGGTATCAATAAATAAATGTATAAATAAATACACAAATAAATAAAGAAATGTATAAATAAAGAAATAAATACTTAAACACATAAATAATTAAATGTTGAAATAAATATGGAAATAAGTAGATGCATATGCATGGTTAAATAAACACAAGTTTGGACTTCCTATGTCAGTAACATACAAATGTAGGTGAACAAAAATGTAGAATTAAATTTGAGACATTTATTCATTTATTTATTTATTCATATGCTGTTTAATTATCAACTTTTATTTATTTGTTAATGCATTTCCGTATTTATTCCAGCATTTATTCATTTATACATATGCATGTATTTATTTATTCCCATATTTATTTAATAATTTATTTACGCATGTATGTATTTATTTATGCATTTATTTACGCATGTATTAATTTATTTCTGTATTTATTTACGCATGTATTTATTTATTTCCATATGTATTTCAGCATTTATTTATTCATTTATTCATGCATTTATTTACACATTTATCTGAGTATTTATCTCAGCATGTATTTATTATTTTATTTATTTATTTTCATATTTATTCCTGTATTTATTTATACATTTATTCATGTATTTTACATGTAATTTTTCTTCCTACATAAGTATACAGTATGTTCGACTGCAGACTGGGTTTAAACTCTTAAAAGTGATCTCCTTCGAGCCGGATTTGAACCAGCGACCTAAGGATTCCTGGTATTTCCACTACAGTCCTCCGCTCTACCAACTGAGCTATCGAAGGGATGATGCAATAGAAAGGGGGTGATGGGGCTTAGTGCTTAGCAGGGGGACTGTTTGAGTAAAAACATCTTGTTTACACAATCTGTAGTTCGTGTTGAGGCAAAGAATGGGGGCAACAGGAGTTCCCTCACATATATTTCCTCACTACATCATTCCTCTTTCTCTGATTCCCTGCGTGTGTAACCAGATACGACGAGGAGCAGGCGCAGACTGAGAATGCAGAGCGTGACCTACGGAGCCGCTCGGGTCAATCCCTGGGGTCAAAGGGCACCAAGGGGAGTGCAGGCGTTCGCCCTGCTGCCGCCACCTGGAAGTGAGGTGATATTGCTGACTCTTAATGACTTCCTGTACGTTATTACAGGGTCCAACAGTGGGGCAGAGGGGATGAAAAAAAGAACCAGACCTTTTTTCTTTTAATCCCAGCTATTCGATGGAGGACTGCTCCCTGTGTCTCCACATTTCACTGACTGAGTTCACAGGGGGCGACAACCCTACTGCCGCAGGGGAGGAAAATAAACATTGTGGTCATATTTGGAGAGTTTAAAGGCCCGAGTTTGTCGCCGTTTGTATGAATGAGTAACTAAAAATGTTGCTGGGGTCAATGTCTCAACAGCAGCTGCAGCAATAGCTCCCACTCCAGACCAAGCTCCATGTGAAGATGAGGAAAAACTTCCCCAAAAACTTCATGACAGGAAGAAAAAAGTGGATGAAACCTTGGGAGAGGAAGTTCAAAAAGCCAGATCCCCCTCTGTGGATGGCTACGGGGGGTAAAATGGGATTAAGATCCAATGTGGACAAGGAGGACCTGAACTATGCATGATTACTGAGTCCTGACACTTTAACCACGCAGGTGCTAAAAAGAAGGAGCTCTGTGAGATAAAGTGTTTTGGAAAAATAAGATAGAGGCACAAGAGATCTAACTAATAAAAAGGGTATGAAGATATAATATACTGATAGGCAGAATTAACATTACAAAATGTGTATAGACCCCAAAATAGAATTTAATAATGTTTTTTATAGGTTTATTATCAGTATGCATATGCAGAGGGGTTTCATTAAAATTGATTGTATTTAGTGCTGAACTGTTGCACTTTATTAATTTAGTTTTGCTTGAATATTAAATAGATATGTTGCATTTTGAGTTCGACCACTAGCATCATATCTGCCGCACATCTAAAATCTTAAATCCTCATATGTGTTGGGAATGCATTCTTAGCTGTCACTACTGAAATATTGAAATACAGACGATGAGTAAACATCTACCTTTTTGATACACTCACGTAGGCCTTCTGTATTTTAGTTTTTTTGCAGTATATGTTTGTGGTGTTTTTAAACAAAGTTCTAAAATGTCACCAGATACATGCAGCTTTAACTCTGAGGCCCTGTTTAGACCTGGCATTAATGCATTATGGGTGATCCGATCACAAGTGGACTTTTATCTTGAAAAAATACATCTTTTTTCCCCTAAACATTATTTTTTAAGAAACAAGTATTCTTATTGCATCACAGACGCTGTAGTACACTGCAGTCAATTTGTGAGGATATTCACGATTATCCCGGTAATGGAAATTCACCACAATCCGCGATAAAATCCGTTTTTTCCCATCCCTAGTGTGAACGCGTACAGGTTAACGTGAATGACGAGTACACGATAACAACAATGACGAGAAAATTACATCAACAAAAACAACAAAAAACAACAATAAATGGTAATGGAAAAATACAAGGCAAAATCATATGACGTCCATTTTTTTGCATTTATAAACATTAGTATTTTGAAAGTATTTGTCATGTCACAGAAACCACTGAGAGTGAATCTTGTGTTTTGTATTTTGTTATTATCATACAGTCAGTGATGTGTCTCTGTTTTTGTTCCGGTGCTCTGCACAGACCTGACTCCCGCCCGCCTGCTCTCATCCCCGGCTCTCTGAAGCTCTGTAGGCGGTGGTGTCGGTGGCAGGGAGGTCCCCAGGGGCCGCTGGTAGACAATAACGTTATATTTTTAGGTTTATAAAATGTACCCGAATTCCTGAATATGTAGGATATTACTACAGACATTCCTGTACTCTTACGTCGCAACGTCTGCAGTATCAGCCATGTGCTTACTACGTGTTTATTTGCATATAGAAGTGCGATGCAATCACTGGTGACGCGTGTTAATGCAGGTCTGAACAGCCTTTGAGCCATTTGGAAAGAATGTATCACTGAAGTCATGATTAGGGTGATTTCAAAGAAAAGACGGTGGTCAGTATGCTCACTCTTCAATCAAGGCTAAAGTCCATTATCAGGATTATCATAATAATCACTTTATTTACTCTAAAACAATCATCTATGAATGGATGAAAGAAAGGTGGTGACAGAGTTCCAGAGAAAACATTTCTGTAGCCACATTGTGATTAAATCAAACATTGTTCAGCCCTACTCTGATATAGAAATCCATTCGGTGCTTTGTGAAGTTAAATAGTTGATTCTTGATGTGAAATAACAAACAGGGGGAGAATTCTCTATTGATTATGTGTTGTCATGGAATTGGGGTTTTTTTTGTATTTTTTTGTTCTTGTTTCTTGTCACTTTGCTGTGGTAAGGGGCCCTATAGCCTTTGATGAATCTAATCTGTCTGGCGTTTAGATTAATCACAGGGCAATCCTTCAAAAGCCAAATGACCTTTATGTTCTTGCTGTTACTTGCAGTAAAGTAAGCCTCTGCATGGCACCGTTCCTTGACCTTGAAAGTTTGACACCACCACCCCAGCACCTTGTTGTTTCCATAGACACGTTGGTGTGTGATGGAATTCCCCGTAACCATCTGCAGGACGGGAAGACGTACACATCCTCCTGTGCTAGAGACCAAATTTACTGAGATTAAACTCTGAGGTGTGTCCGGCTGTCAAATAAGGAACTGGGCCGACACGGGGCTAGGTTCCCACGACAGGTTTTCTTTTATTGTGGTTATAAACTCTTGTGTACACGACATGAAGCTTTTCTGTTCTTAGCTTTGCAGTACTGAGATCTCTGTATGAGAAATGCATCATTTCCTTTTAGTTTGTGTCTACCTTTCAATAAAATATCCATATTGGTGCTGCCTTGAAAATAAATAATGTTCATTTTAGAGTGGGAACATGTGTTTTTGTGATTTGGGTGAGCTGTGACGTTAACATTTTACAGAAATGTGTTCATTTACAGCATTTTTAAAGTTCCAGTTAAGGGAAAGATGTGTTCTAATTTGTGGACAGTTTTCACGTCCTCTAACCTCACGTGATGAAGCAAAAATAGCCATTTCTATATACGGTTATAAATAAATACATATGTGTTTACCGGTAGATATATTTATATTCAGATTACAGAATTAGTTTATTGCTTCTGCATGAGTAAAGAAAGACTAGAGGGGGTTCATTATGAGAAGCATGGGACAGTGTTAACTCTATTTATAGTCTGAGTTTGTGTTTACATACTGTCATTATCATTTGTTTGATATATTTTTGCATGCTATTTTACAACACCACTTTAGTTTGCAGCTAAACATGCACTTCAATTACTTTATTGTTTAACTTTTATATGACCTGTGACATAAATAACCTGAATTTATGACCTGCGTTGCCATAGATTGGTATATTTAAAACTTTAATTAAGTCTGGATTACCAAGGGGGGCCACCAGAGTGTCCGTATGCAGGGCCTTACTTTATGGAGTTTAAGAGAAATCAAACTAATCCTCATTTTACTGACGACCCCTAGAAGCCTCTCTAGGGCCCCTGGAGGGCCCCAGGCCTCATAGTGGGTCCCAGTCATGTCCCAGTGCCTGAAAAAAACTTTTCAAGGGATATGACGTCAGACAGCCGCGCCTCTCAGTAGTTTGCATCATGAAGCTAACCAGTCTTAAGTATTGCAAAAGCGGAAGTGAGATAATTTCAAAATAAAGGTTTTGACACTTGCCTGACAGCTGTACCTGTATTGCTGAAACACATTTTATTTAATTACTAGACACCCTTCCATGTTGTTTGGAATGAGTTTGATGTTATATTTAGGAAATATATGTTATGTTTGTCATCTTGTCTTTAAGTATAGAATACTCTCAGATATTTATTACTTATATATGTAAATGGACTCCACTTATATAGTGCTTTACAATTTTTGCCACTCATTCACCCATTCACATGCACCAATTGCAGTAAGCTGCTATGCAAGGTGCTGGCTAATCGGGCCATCGGGACCAATTTGGGGTTCAGTGTTTTGCCCAATGTGGACACTCCACCTCCTGAGCCACAGCTGCTTATGTATGTTGCAAAGGTGGAACATAAATAATGTCGCCATACAGCATTGTAGAAATACTCCATTACACCAAGTAAAAGCCATGCACAAAGATCCATATCGGAGTTATATCATCATATATTATATCATTGTATTATTATTATTGATGCATTACTTTGTAAGTAGCATATTGATGTTGTAGCCAGTCGAGGAGGTTTTATCATTATGTTTTATATGTACAAGGCAAGCTCAAGCTGCAAAATAACCATAGCTGTCAAAATAAATAGTGGAGTGAAGTACAAAACGTCCCTCTGAAATGTAGTGGAGTAGAAGCATAACACAGTAAGGAATGGGGACACTCAAGAGAAGTCCATCCTTGTTTACTTCCCCCCTGGTTTTATTTTGAAAAGTTTGACCAGATGTTCCGTGCCGTACTGTTGCTAACTGACGGTTGTGTCAGTCAGTCGATCGATGGTGCCGCTGCTGAGCAGAAAAACGGGCGAAAAGATTTGTAAATTGGCACCACCAAGAGAATTAACTCTTCAATTAAACCTAAACCGTCAAGAGGAATAAACCTGTGCCAGGTAAGCTTAAACCAAGACTTTTACGTCGTACCTTTTAACTTTTTACCAAAGGGGCTGTGGCTAATTCGCTAACATTTGAGCTAGGGAGCTAACGTTAAAGTTAAGTTACTTCCCGATGGGAGGAGGTTGGTACTGTGGAAAACTTAAAATGATTTAATTGAGTAAAAGATACAATAATGGTAGTATTTGAGTGATCTCAGGTGTGTAATACGATATAAAATAAAAGTTTCACTAGTTCATCATTGACTATCACACGGTTGCAGTAACTTGGGCATTTCAGGGTGTCGAAAGTAGACAGACTTAAGTTAAGCTAGCACCGTTAGTTCGTAGTTAGTATAAAAATGTCACTGTTGCCATCTTAATTCAAGTAACCTAGCGTTAGCTGCCTCAAGATGTTTTACCCCAGCTTCGCAGGGAGAGACTAGTGTTCCATTGCCCGGAGTGATAAAGGGCGGGGCCGGTTTCGCAAGTAAAGATAACCCCCTTGTCCATGTCATATCATCATGTATGGCATGCTTGCATTATTACATAATGCTGTCATTTTCTATGGAGAGAGATGGCCCAGGTCCTGCAGGCTGCCTGTTTCCCATGCTCCGTCCTCAGTCCAGGGCCAGGCAGTGTTTTAAATTGCGCAGTGCCAGCTGGCTGCCAAGTTCAGTCCTGACTCCTGTACTGCACATTTCACCAAAGATACATGTACAGAAAAACATGTTAACTTTCTCATTAGCAATGTAATTTCAAATCCTTGTCAGCACAAGGTTATTAATCACGTGAAGCAGGAAACATGGCCTATTTTCTGAGCATGACAAACAGCCAATACTCATGATAATGTCATGAATCAGTGGAAGCTATCAGTCATCATCACAGTCATGCAGTATTTAGACATGCCTAGTGACAGCGAAGTAGGGCTGCAACTGTTATTTCCATTGTTGATAGTTGTTTGTAGGGCCCGACCGATATGGGATTCATGAGATCGATACCAATTTTAGAGGAGGAAAATTCATCGATTACCGATATGGTGACTTTTTAAGCTGGAATAAAAATAGACCTTTTCTGTGTCAATATTGCACTGATAAGACTATGCAAAGGTACCCAGAAGGCTTCTTTCTATAACAAATAACTATTTATGAATATTTTACATGATTAAACATTGTACATACAATGTATTACATTGTCAACCAATTCTAGAAATGAACATTTAGAAAATAAAGAAAAAATAAAATAAATAGCTAAATAGTACTGTATGATCAGTATCAGTAATTTGCTTACCATTTAAATAAAGAACTACGTAAGGACACCATTTCTAAATCACCCCAAGGATCGTTTTTGGCATTACAGTATATGTTCTGTAAAAAAAGTTTTCATATCGGACAACATATACGCTGATACCGATAGATACTTTGGATAGATCATTCTTTGCAGCTCTACAGCAAAGGGATTTGATACCTATGTGGTTTATTTTTTTGGGGGGAGGGAGTAGTGTTGTCAGGGTAAAACAGTAGTGAAAGCTCTCTGGTTCCTTTTTTTCTGGGGGGGGGGCCATGTGAACTGTTTTCTCCGTCACAGAACCGAGCTAAACTTAGAAGGTATTCCAGTTTAGGCTGAAGGCACTGCTCTCCATTTAGAGGGATCTTTATTGGTCTATTCTCCAAGAGCACACATGAAGCAGTAGAAGGCATGTGAGCCATTGTCCAGCAGAATTTAATCATGTAGGTTAATAATTACATGATTGAATTCTGCTGGACAATGGCATTGTAATTCATGTAGCCTGTCAGTATGAGTGAACATCAACTACTCCCATCAAAGCTAGAATTCAAGTAAACAAAGGGACTGTTATTTTACACTAAGTTAATCACAGATTGAACTCCGCAAATGCTATTAAAGCTTTGTTAGTGTTTTTTATCAATTAGTCGATCAACAGATGGTCAAACTGCAAATATTTTAATAATTGAGTCAATGTTTAAGTCATTTTTTATGCAAAAATGGTAAACCATCACTGGTTCCCACTCTCAAATGTGAATATTTGCTGGTTGTCTTAGTCTTCGAAATGAAAATCTTTAGGTTTTGGACTGTTGGTCAGACAAACCAAGCAACATGAAAGTCAAGTTGAGCTTTTTGGACATTTTAATGGGCTTTTTCCCCCTCTATTTTGTGACATTTTATAGACCAAATATGAATCAAATTATCAAGAAAATTAAAGCCAAAACGATTAGTCAAGAGACAGAAAATTAGTTTGCAACAGTTAATTATTATTTTGAATCACTTTTCATGCAAAATGCCAAACACCTGCTACCACCTTCCTTAATGTGTGTATTTTATATTATACCATTTGAATATCTTATGTTTTGAGTGTTGGTCAGACAAAAAAAGCCATTTGAAGATGTCATCTTGGGCTCTGTCAGGGACATTTTCCTGGCATTTAACAGACTGAACGATAAATCAATTAAATAATCAGCAAATGAATGAAAATAGCTGTTAGTTGCATCCAGGGTCGGAAATTAACTTTTTAAAATGTGAGAACATTGCA
The DNA here is from genome assembly GCA_028570985.1 of Heterobranchus longifilis. Taxonomy (NCBI): domain Eukaryota; kingdom Metazoa; phylum Chordata; class Actinopteri; order Siluriformes; family Clariidae; genus Heterobranchus; species Heterobranchus longifilis. The sequence goes on from JAOVVB010033689.1 coordinate 10,572, forward strand.
GCCACAGACAGATAAATGTTCAAATTCACTAGCCACTCAATAATAAACCATTATTTATTTTGTGTCTCAAATCTACCACTTTCATATTTTACCAGCATCTGGCAGGTGGCGGGTGCTAATTTCGGACCCAGGTTGCATCTCTTATTCACGGGCCTTCTGCAGTAAAGTAGCTCCAGAACATTTCAAATGCCTAGAAGTCAGATGTTTGGTTCTTCTGTGATTTCTGTCTTTGTGAGAAAATTGCTAACGTACACAAACAGTATAGAAGACACCATAAAAGGTCACAGGGTTAGCAGATGACTTTTGTTCTTAGTACTTTCCTGAAGAGTCTGCAGCTTTAAATGCATCACATGAGACTCTGCGTGCAGGACAGGGGGCTTCCACAGGAAAAAGTGCAGAATTTGCCTGCCGGTGACGTCAGGGTCTCCCCTTCCCTGCCATGTAATACTGAATTTCCCTCTACTTTGTTCCTCTCTTTGCTGCTGGCGTGTCCAGTGGAAAATGCCTGAAAGTGTGGAACAAATGCCATTGTTTCTCCCTGACCGTGGAGCAAGGGTTTTTTTTTTGAGCAGGCGGACTGGTCAGTTATGTTGAGGCAACAGTTGACCTGGTGTTGATGGACCAACGGTTTCATTGTCCGGTGTTTTGGAGCCTCTTAACCACAGCATGGAGCTCTGTTAGTGATCTCTAAAGGCTGGATTTGGTGGGAGTGAATAATCGAGAGACTCCACATTCGAAAGGCCATCACACTCCTGTTAGATCAGCAGTCCCGTGCAGCTGTTGCGCTCACATGAGGAGGGCAGAGGTGAATGACTGACAGGGAAAGAAAATCAAGTTCGTGACCTGCGATTGCCATGGAAACTTTTGACCTTCAAGCTTGTGTGCAGCAAGAGAGAAATAAGCAAAGGAATGGCTGTATTTTTTTTCTCTCATAGCCCAGTCGGGATTTAGCAATGTCCTGCTGTGAAAGCGCAATATTGAAGGGATAGATCAGCTCAGCTGCGCTCCCCGCCTGTGAGATATTGCAGGCGTATTATGCAACAAAGAAAGGAAATGGAAACTAACAAAAAAAAATCACCCCTGCTTAGATAAGCAATTTTCATGTGATTAAGACACTTTGAGGCATTTGCAAAGTAGAGCGCTAACTTAGAGTATTTTTAAAGCTTGCTTGTTATATAATCACACTCTCTTCCTTCAATCCCCATGATTAGCATTTGTACTCACAATTTAGAGCGTAACTGTGTATTCTTTTTATGTCTCTGTGCCAGCGATAGCCGTGGCCGGAGGCATTATGTTTTTTCAGGTTGTCCGTCTGTTTGTGCCATTGTTGTGGATACCATATCCCAGGAACACCTTGAGGGAATTTCTTCAAATTTGGCCCAAACGTCCACTTGGACTCAAGGATGAACTGATTAGAATTTGGTGGTTAAAAAGGTCAAGGTCACTGTGACCTCACATAACACGTTTTGGACCATAACTCAAGAATTCATGCGCTAATTATGACAGAATTTCACACACAATCTAATACGATAAAATGATGGAAGTGATGACATTTCATACCCAAAAGGTCAAACGTCAACTTTACTGTGACATCATAATGTTCTGCAAAAACACTTTTCTGGCCATTATAGCTCAATATTTAGCAGGAAACTGAATATGACACATCACCTCCACTTAGTGTGCACACATTTGCCTTCCCTCCAGCAGTTACTGATTAGTAGGCCGGCTAGGGTGAGGCAGAACTGAATGTTGATTGTGTGACATTAATCTGCAGATGTCCTTGCTATATTCTGTTGATAAGAACAGTTTGTTCTGAAGTGACCTGCCTCACACAACCTTCCACATCTTTTAATGTGCTTTTAAAAAAAAGGGTGATTTATGAAGTCTGCGTGCAGTCCGACAAATTACCACTCCCGAAGCTCTGATTTATATTTTACGAACATAAACACACACAGCTTCAGGGCAGGTATGCATGTGCCTGTCAGTTGTGTACATGCTGTCATCTCTGCGGTCTGTGTATCCTGTTGTTTCCTGCTCCCATTCATGACACTGTTTCTGTGTGACAACCTCCAGAGCACTCTGAGAAACATAAACACGGGGTGAATAGACCGCAGGGGTGTAAATATTTCCGTGTCTCACGATTTGATTTTGATTCTCGGGGTCACGATTCGATTCAAATTCCAAATCGGTTCCCGATTCAAATTCTGTTTTCAGTTGTCCGCTGTGCGCTAATAAAGGCGCTGTGGCAAATTATGACATGAAAGCAGAGTAAAGTGTGTGTAAGATTATGGAGTTTTTATATTTGAAAAAGTTATATCAACTGATTGCAATAATATAAACACGCAAAGCCAAGCCTAAGACAAAATGAAATTTATTCATGCTT
>JAOVVB010033696.1:0-15459 GCA_028570985.1 Heterobranchus longifilis
CTTTATTTGTAAGACCTTGATATATGTTTTTGATTGAAATAATTATATTTAAAGAGTTGTAAAAATTTTTTTACAAATTGACCGAAACAGATTAGATTCAAGACACAAACTGTAAACCAAACAGTGTAGCTAAAGTTACTTATTATCCGTATCACGACATACAGATTATACACATTATGCTACACATGACAGGAAGTGCAGTGCGGCAACAAGTGTCCAGAGGGGAAAAGAAGTTACAATTTTCAAGACCATCATCAGCATTGATTTTGATAAGCAGGTACTGGATAATGATACAATAAAGCATTTGGACTGCACAAACAATTTTAAGGATGTCCTGTCAAGATCCAGACAATAAATCTTCATAAAGCTAAAAAAAAAAAACAACAACTAAGTCTACAAGAGAACCATCCAATCATCAACCACAAATCATTAGTGGCGAGGCAGAAAAGTCAAAACGAGATGGAAATTGAGACAGTGAAAACTTGGGGCTGACTACAGAAGACAAGAAGACAAAGGCGAGAAGGTGCATGTTGGAGACATTTGGATTGAACCATATTTTTCTCCCTTTTTTCTGCCTCCTATCATTTGTTTATGTGCAATCTTTGTCTTTTTAGGTTGCTTCACTGTCATCGTGGTGCAGAATGGGGCCTTTGAGGGACCTTCTTGATTGTGTTGGTGTGTGTTTCTGTGAGTGTGTAATCAACTCTACCTGTGGTTAGAAACACAAACAGAGAGGATAAATACCATAAACACTCACCCTCCCTTGCATGGCCATGGTTTATGTTTCCAGTGGGCATGGCACTGTCTTTCATAAGGGTGGCACAAATTAACGTCGTAGTTTGAGTCAGACTGGAACGTGGGGTCCCCTCGGGCGAGATTCCTAAAGGAAGTAAAAAGAGAAACAAAGGTGTTTTTCAAAAATGTCTAATATGACGTTAGAATATTGATACTACAGGGATAAGAGGAGTAGTTATCTGCTTGCACAGCAGTGGAACAGTCAATACTGTCACTATGCTGCTTTCGGGTTGTCCTAATGTCTAATTAGACATTTATGGGCCTCTGGGGCAAGTTAAGGCCCCCTCTACTTAAAACATAGTGACCACAGTGCTTTCCTCTGCTTCTCAACTTTCCCTTTAAAACTGAATCATTTACTTTTTTGCTTCCAATTTGGGGTGACTCACTAGACCACATAGAGCCTTGGTATAACGTTGCCTTAGGTTCCTATGAAACTGCTGCTGTGTTTTGATGCATTTTGTTTAGCGTTCACACTATGAGCTTCATATGCTACTATGGAAAAATGCTAATGATCCTAAAGACTCATTTTAAAACTGGGTACTCAGTCTGTGTTTTTTACAAATAGTCTTACAAAGGCTTTACTATTTTTGGGACAATTTACAACATATTAGGGCTGCCCTCATTTTTGTGTGTGTGTGTGTGTGTTTGTGTGGGGGTGGGGTCAGCCTGTGTGCATTCTTAGACTACAGTATATTTTATTTCCCACAGGTAGTCTATAGAGATGAATGGTGATGATGAGGCAAAAAAGTCTCACCCACAAAGCATGGTAAGCGAGACGGAGTCTGTGTTTCAAGACAGGTCGGGTGGGTTGCCGACCTCGCTGCAGACCCCTGACGCACTGAGGACAGGGGAGAGAGGCCGCATCAAGCATTTAAGTCCGCTGCCCCGGGAAGTGGCGAGGTCCGGGCAAGGGGTGCTGTAAAGCCTTCATCCCAGGCCTTTCCAAACCGACCTAGAGCCGGTCGTGGTGCACTGCCACGGAGGAAATGCGAAAGGGCAGCGCCAGGGAGACGAGAGGATCCTCCCATTTAACCACATTTGATTATGTTAATGAGGTCGATATCATCACTGAAACTCATGCCACTGGATTTTCTGCCAGATAGCTTATATGAAGAAAAAAAATGAGAAAAAAGAAATGAATAGTTGAATGAATCTTCATATTGAGCAGCCAAATCTAATTAGAATGAAAAACTAAATCTGATTGGGGTACAGCCCTACAATACATAATAGCATTGTACATAGTTTTGTATTAACTGCTGTTGTCAACTTGGCAGCAAAAGTTTGGAGATGAAGCCATACAGAGAACGTGGGACAAAGGCCATGAAGATCAGCAGAGCGAATCTGCCTGAGCGCCCTGCACTGTCAAACTAGCACCTTGGAGCATTCAGTGTATTTGGAGAATGTGAGATGATTGCATTCAGAGGTTTTCATCAACATTGTCTCAGTGGAAGTAAGACAGAGAGAGCCGGAGAGAGAGAGATTGGGGCGGTCGCTGGGGTCTGTAACAATCTTCATCTGATTTGTTTTTCCTCCTCTACCCTCGCTGCCTCTTCTATCTTTCTCATTGTACCTTTTCTGTCTGAGTGGAAATGTGGGCAGACTCAGATCATCAGGTTGCTAGGCAACGTTGCGCCGTGCGCAGGCACGTAAACGTTGGGTTTTGGGTCCTGTTTTAGTTGGGCTTCTTCCTATCTCCTTGCTGTTGGTCCTCTACCTTCCTCTCATCTTCCTGATCTTCTGCCTTTTTTTTGTCTTCCTCTGTCCTTTCTTTTAACCCATTTCTTCTCCCTCCTTTCTGTCTGTACGACTGCACAGTCGAGATTTCTGCACCTGGGAGATGTGCAGTGTTTCTAGCCAGCAGGAGCAGCAGCAGCCGTGAGCATTTATCAAAGCCGTGCTCCGTAATGACCACTCAGCAGTGGGGAAATTGAGCTGACCCCGAGGCCAAGCTGTTAGAGGGGACTGGTGGGAAGGCCAGCGGGGTCAGGCCATCCTTGTCCCACCCACTTAGTGGGCATTTAGCGCTGAACCATTAGTTTACTGTTTGGAGGCCTCACAGCTATCCCTTGCACAGTACACACATACACACTCGTGCTCACACACAATGTGGACAACAGCCCCTCCGCCTAATCTTCAGCACTTCAATGTTTACCTGACACAAGTTGTAAAAGGAAAAGAGTCAAAGAAACCGAGGGGGTAAACTTTGTTGGCTGCCAGTAAATGCTTAGACTTGGCACTATCAGGAACTGTTTCTCTGTTGTTGTACTGAAAGCAGGTCAAGACAATATGGGCAAAGTAAAAGTAGCTGTATTTTACATTTTCTCTCAAGGATTTGGGATTCAATCCCAGTGAAAATGAGACAAAACATAGCTGTGATTAACAAGGGGATTCATGGCTGTGATTCAAATTTGAGCTGATGCTACATTGCATGTACATGGTACCTATATTGCATGTTTGGTTGCCTAACAGGGTGACTCAACAAGAATCGTGAATGATGGAGCTCTGTGTGTGATGGGATTTTACAAACTTTTCACTCGCTGATTGAAATCAACCACCATATCATTTTTTGTGTCAGACACAGTGCACAGAGTACGGTATTTAGAGTATGTATCCAATTAGGGGTGTCATGATTCTCCAAATCCACAAGTAGATTAGCACTGCTATACCATTGTTAGACTATGGAGTCTTTTTTAAAGATTATTTTTTGCCTTTATTGACAGTACAGCTGAAGGTAGACAAGAAAGGGGCGAGAGAGAGGGGACGACATGCAGCAAAGGGCCACAGGCAGGAGTCAATCCACTGCAGTGAGGACTTTAGCCTCTGTATATGGAGTGCACGCTCTACCACTGAGCCGCCAGCGCGCCCCAGACTATGGAGTCTTGATTCGTAAAGATCAACAGATCATTGGTTTTATGCCCTGACAATTGTCATTAACATTTTCAAATCCTCCTTTAAAAAGATAGGCTACATGGTACCAAATGTGATTTAACTGCCATATTTCTTTGGGAATGTACCACTGTAAAGCCATATGGTCAAATTAAAATAATTCATTTAAATCGCCAATCCCGCTTTTGATCATTGAAAGTTCAATTTGATCGATTTCCAATTTAGAATTGAAATTGCGACACCCCTGTCTTATCATTCAGTCCTTGTAGAACAATCTGTGACACATATTCTTGCTTGATGACTGTTTAAAGTCAGTTTAAGAAAGGGAAGTGTTTGAAAAATAAATTTGCGATTAATGTACATTTAAAAGATTGATGTCCATTCATCCTTTATAAAGCAAAGGGTGATCATCTGTAGTATCTCATCTGACCTTTGTTGGTCTCTCCACAGACACTGCAGAGACATGACAATCGCCTGAGCTCGTTAATGCCGGGAAGCTGCATTGAGACAGATCACTGTCTCTAGTTAGCATTATTTAACTCAGCTATGTCTTCAGGCACTTGCTTACAACAGTCCAGGGGCCGCCACAGGGCAAAAATCACAGGGGAGCTGCACACACAGACAATCAATATGGACGCAGATGGGAAGGGAGGCGGGGGCAGAAAAAAAAAAAAAGAGCCGGAATAGTCATTTTCGCTTGAGAGGCGCTCCCTTGAAAGCCATGAAATAAAAATCTGAACTTTAAAATTGATAAGGATTGATTTCGCTGACATGGGATCATAACATACACCCCTTTGGAGACTGGCAGTGTGAGGGCTTACAGATGCCTGACGCATAAAGGAGAATGGGGAGGACGTAAATCTGACTACAGCACAGCAATTAGCCTTTTACTGTGGAAAAGATATGGAGAATCTTTACTGTTTCATCAAATGGCATTAGGCACGCTCTGGGCCTGGAGGTTTCTCTGGGAAGACAAATGCTAGAATAAACTTGTTTGGACAGATGGATTGGATGGAATTCTTCACAAAGTTCACTATTTTCCCTCACAGATCCATATAGATCTCTAGCAAATGGTTAGTTCATTATGTGGCTTCTATTAAATGTCACACAGTGTTTGAGCAATAAGTACAGAGAGACGCTCACCCTAAATGACATTTTCCACAATGTTTTCAAAGACAAAGTGTGTCGTCAGATACATTTTGAATAATCTCAGTGTTTACTGAAAGTGCTGAAAAGTAGCTGAATTCATGGAGGGGGGGAAGCAACACAGAAGCTGTTTTTATTAATTTAATGAAAGTAAGGCCTCATTGTTTTAATGACTATTCATTTGCAAGCCCCCTAATCATGTTACGAATCAGAAAAAAACATTGTTTTTAATTGCGCTATCACGTATGCTTTAAAAAACAAATATTCAGGCCCCAGAATGCAAATTAATTACTATTCAAATGAGCACCGTGCCGCGGAGAACATGATTAGGTTAAAGGAGAAAGAACTTGGTGCTAATTCCTACTCAGATGAGTGATTGGGAGGAATGAACAGGGAGGTCTTGATCAAAGCTAACATTGTAAGCTAACATTGTACTGTATGCTGGTGAGCAGATGGTGAGCCATAAATCCTCACCCAGGCTCTGACACATATTAGCATTTAGTTAGCAGCCCACAGCTTGCCAGCCATTTAGGTAATATCTCCATCAGATCACTTTGGAAATGGTGATGGAGTGAGTCGGGGGGATTTTAATGCTTTCCACGACTGTATTGTGCTTAGTTAGACGGAAGTCTGGCTGTGCCATGAAGTGTTGCTGTTCGCAGCAGTAGGAGACTGCATGTGTTGACAAATACGCTCATCACTGCCCATTTAACTGCATAAAGCTTTCACTGGCACCAGCAACTTGTGCACCAACATCATTTACTTCAAGTGAATACACAAAGTGCCAATATACTCAACTCACAATGTCATGTCATTGACAATAACGTTCACATCCTGGTGAAATTTTAATTTAAAACACATGCATGCATTGCAAGTTACCTAAATGGGCCATTCAGAGTCCATAATGCCCACACAAAGATTTTGGTTGGATAAATATACCGAATGCAATTTTTTCCAAATACAAAAAGCATATGTACATTTTTGTTTGTTTTAACATACTTTGCAGGCAGAATACTCGGACAGTAGGGCTGAACAATTAATCAAACTTTTATCGAAATCGCAATATGGCCAACTGCAATTTTCAAATCGCAGGAGGCAGGAGGCAAAATGTGTGTCAAAATACCATTTTTAATTAAATATTGTCGTACTGCAGAGATGTCCTGGCCCACACGTCATATTCTACAGACTAGAATATGACTAGAGAATAATGATGTAAAAATGATCATTCCCTCTAATATCGCAAATCACATCGCAATTGCAATGTCAGTCAAAATAATCAAAATTAGATATTTTTTCTAAATCGTTCAGCCCTATTGGGCAGTGACATGAAAACATCTGAAAGACTTCTGTGGGAATGATTTAACCTAGATGGATGATGCTTACAAGGTTTGCAATAATGTTGACAAGATTTATTCTCAATTAGATGGTCACCATTTCAAACCATTAACACCTTCTGTAATGAAATGATAGCTGATATCAAAGTCTGTCACTGCATCAGTCATCTGCTGCACCCACAGCTCAGTCAATTCAACCATTGGTTATTTAATTTATTTGTCTGAGGATATTTAACATCTTGTAAAAACAGCAGACTAAAACATTATTTTAAAGTCATCTGTTGTGTCTGAGAGAAGTGGATGCTACTATACAATTGCATGTGACCAAAAGCTAAGATGCTCAACTCCTGACAGAGGCCAACGGTTTCTTTTTTTTCCACTCTAAAGACGCCCAGGTGACTGATTTAATGGTACACCTTGCCTCATAGATTTACAGCAAATTAATTTCACCTAGCTGAAGCCGAGAGCCACGTATGTTTCTTTTTCTTCTTCGTGTTTCTTTTTTGTTTGTTTGTTTATTTTGTTTTGTTCTGAGGTTTGTTGGTGTCCACTATCAGAACATTTTAGGATGAGATGTGCTATTACTGAGGCTACAAACCGATATGAGATGTCCAATGCATAGATCAGAGGAGTAATTTAGGAGAACAGTGCTTTATTTAAAACTCAATTAATCATTTTATAGAGTATAGAGTTTTACTTCAAGAGGCAAAGATGATATATTAATGAGATAGAAGATAATTATGTCCGACAAAATTATAGTTTTGTTTCCCGATAAGCCTTGCACTGTTTTTCTCATTTAGATGTCAAATTACTTACATACCACCTTTTGATTTATGGTGACAGAGCTCTCCTTTAGTTTATTCTTGGTTTATGACTTTGGCATTTAAACTGTGGATTGCGTTATCTGATATAGAAACTAACATTCATATTGTTAATCAGTGTTCACAACTTTACAAGAGTAAAATGTTGCAATATAAGATACGCACTGAGAGTGTGCGGCTATAATGTGCATGCATGCGCTGCAACACACACAGAAGAAATGCTGTAAACTCACTTAGTGACACTTAAACACCGACAGACAGACAGACAAGAGTGAATGACTCTGCTGCTGCACGGATTGGGTTGCAGTCTGTGAGCCGACAGTGAAAGGGCAGCAGTGAAAAAGAGCGAGACAGAAAGTGCAAACTATGTGTAGTTGTCTGTGTGTATGTGTGTGGGGGGTTAATTGTGGTTCAACTGCGAGGAACAGCTGAGAGAGCTCATATATGGCATAGAGGAACAAGCATGGTGACAGGCAACTTGACAGCACAACCTGTTTTATGGTGACAAGTGTCTGTGTGTGTGGTGGAGAGAGAGAGAGAGAGTGACCGGGGGGGAGAAGAAAGTGTGAGAAAGAAAGAGTGAAGAGTGTGCTAAAGAAAGGCAGGTGAGCAGTGAAGTGGCTGTCTGCCCACCCAACATGTTCACACGCCTCCTTTAAGAATAGCAAAGAGTCTTGGTAAGCGATTTCTACACCAGGGGTGCTGATGGAGAGGATTGTGTAACTATGTGTGTGTGTGTGTGTGCGTGTGTGTGTGTGTGAGAGTTGGAGAAACTGAATAGAAGAAAGGCAAAAGACTGTGTTGACGATCCTCCACCTGTCACCCAAAGTACCAACAGGAAGGGATCTGAGAAAGATCACAGGCTGTTTCCTGTTACCCATGAGGCTTAGCGGGGACGACAGCAGTCAAGGTGCGGTATACTTTACACCAGGTTGCAAAATAAGTATTTGCCCGGCTTTGTGTGTGGCTCTGCCTGGGCTGCAGCTGTGTGTGTTTGTGTGTATTCTTGATGCATAAGCACGGGGGTTCAAATCATCAAAGCAGCTCTCCTCAGCTCAGTTTTCAGTAAGCAGCTAAAGGTTAGACTTATGTGTTGCTACTTACAGTAACACACCGAGACTCATTTACACCGTATCATTACCACTACAGAACTCACTTGTCAATCACAGCGATCCAGTGAAGTGGGTCATTTTAAAAAAAGAGACACACACTATTTGAAAATGTCATTCCTAATCGTGTTACTGAAGTGCAGTGGAAAGTATTTGAAACTAGCACCTAAATGTGTGTGCAAAATATTTTGAAAGTATTTTATCTAATATATATAAGAACAAAGCTCATATGATTCATTATCACCTGAATTCAAACATATGCCTCTTTTTCAACAGACAATAAAGGTTATTTTTCTCTTTCATTTTTAACTTTTTAGTTAGTTTACATAAAAGTTTACATAAAAATAAATACATTTTTTAGTTTTGCAAGCAAAAATGCCAAATATTTGCTGCTTCCAGCTTCTCAAATGTGAGGATCTGCTGCTGCTCCTTGTCTTATATGATGGTCAATTACGTATCTTTGGGTTTTGGATTATTGGTTGGTCAAAAACAGCATTTTTAAGACGTCACTTTACTAATGTGAAATTACAAGTCACTGTTTTTTTGACATTTTATAGACTAACTGACTGACGTTATATGTGCTGCTATATTGGCCAGGACAGAAAAGGTTTTTAATGTCAATTAGGCCCCTTCTTAAATATTTTACCACTCAACTCAAAGAAAAGAGCTCTAACCCTGCAACCCACACTCATGAAAAACAACATGTAGTCTTGTGTGTTCTGACCAGAAATAGGCCTGTGACCCATCCCGGGGTCACCAGCCACAGTTTAAGAAACGCTGACTTGTCAGTGAGTTTAAGACCTTTGTAGTTCTCATTTATGTAGCAGGAGGCTTCACTGTGAAAAAAAATCTGCAGTCCTCTGTGTTCTCAATGACGTGACATCGCAGAAACATATAGGATTAACTTGTGCATTCATCTGTCCATTATCTTATTAGGAATTAATGCAACATGAATGTCGAGCAAGTCCTTCATTGTGGTGCTTAACCATAGATAATTTGCTTTTTGTAGTATAATAAGATTGTGTATGCTCTGTATTGATTAAGCACTAATGCAATACTAATATGTATTTATTCGGGCATTGCAAAAGCCAGTGCACTGGAAAAAAAAAAGCAATCGTAAAGAGTTAAGGCATTTGTTTGAAGTGGTAATTATCATTTTCCAGGCTGAGAAATAATCAAGTTAGTCTGAGAGACAGATTGTCTTTTGATCTGCTATTTTTGTTGCATAAAAATAAATAAAAACAGCATTCTTATCGCTGTTAGCATTCAAACAGTTAAAGTCTCGGGTTATATTTTAAATCAAGAAGCAAGCAGGTCAAGTCAAATCAAATCAAATCAAATGCCATGTGAAATAATTATAATGATTGGACTCATATCTAGTATTTAAAGTACTTGTATTTTTCATTCTCTCTAATCTATAAAAACAATTTGGAAATTTGTTGTTCACATAGTTTACATTGACTCGTTATTTGAAAGATAGAGTGACAGTAAGACGTGGAGCAACTGCCGCGGACTGATTTCAAACCGACATCGTTGTGGTATGCGCCTCAGCATGCTGAGCCACCGGGACGCCAGATCTGGTCTTTGAAGCCATTGCGGGTTCCCTGAGGCCAGCAGCAGCAGTAGCCGAGGGGGTATCAAATGTGTTAGAGCTGCCCCACTAATAAGATAAGTGGGCTAATGCTAGCACTAGAGGTTTGCCACTCATCTCAATCTGTCGTGTTTAACAGTCTCACAGGAATAGCTCTCAAATTTAAATGCTGGACCGCTGTTGATGGAGTGGAGAGGTGTAAGTGTGTGTCTGTCTGTCTGTGTGTGTGATGGGAGCAGAGCAGTGTGTGTGTTTGGGTATGTGTTGGTGGGGAGGGAGCATGGGTGGAAGCAATGTAAGACGCTGGCTAAGTCTTATGGAACATCAGTTGACACTAGAAAAATACAGCTGCCGATAAATCTCCTACAACAGCCCCGGACTCAAGTTTCGCTCCGTGATTTATCGGAGTTGTTCCTTTTAGACTTGCCATTTGGGAGCCACGATCTCTCTATAGGTCATTTGTACAACTAACTTTTAAACTTCAATACTACGCGAAGCACAAATGTAGGGAGAAGGAAGCTTGGCCTTTCCGAAGACGAAACCAGCTGGATATCATTTATCTGTTCTTTCTCTTATTTCTGTCTACACTCTAAAAATTGTCTCAAATAATCAGTGATTCAGTTTGGATGTTTATATTTAACCACTGATGCACCCAACAGCTGCTCTCAAAATGTCAAGTGTCTGTTTGAAAACAGGGCTTAATTGGAATATGTGTGTTTTAAGGTGAAAGCTATTACTCTCATTCAGTGCCTATTGATCGGCACCTCCAGCACGGATAAGTTCTGCACAATATTTATTAGACTGAGAGGGACTTTTTGAGACGTAATGCCTATTTTCTTTGATAAACAAGATCATTTAATAAAAGGAAAACCTGTCAGATGTCTTGATTTTATATGAGTTATAATCTGGGCCATGGGGATTGTTGCATGTCAGCAAAATGTTCCCATAAAAACAATGATTTAAAAACATTTCTTAAAGAAAAAGCAGCGTAATTAATTATATGAAAATTTAAAAAAATCTTCTGCACACATGACAACCTAACTGTGGCTAAATTTGGACAAAATGTTGTAATAGAAATTTGTAATACAGGCTTGATACCCTGAACATGGTGCGCATTCATTGCCCGCATTTTGGCACCAAACTCCATGTCAATGCATCATTACTCTAATTATATTCATCATGTTGTTCCATTACATCACTCACCACACAACCATTTTCATAGGCACGCAACAGGTGCTTGAAATCAAGTAATAAGTGATGTCAACAACAAATTAAATACAGATCATCTGATCCTATCTTAGATTATAATTATTTATAATACAATCTTAAAGACAGAGCTTTCCATAAGCGCCAGCTGCCAGCCAAACAGCTGACTACTCATTTAAGTCCAGCAGGCTACTATACATTTTAATTTAATGAATGAATTATCTTTATTTACATTGCGCTTTTTACAGCAATTCATTCATTCACAATTCAGTAGATCACATGATTTGAGTCAAGTGATTCACATGTTTTGTTATTTTAGAGTTATTTTTGGCACAGTGTTATTTTATAAATCATTATATTTAAAACCAATACATAGGCTAGATAAGACGCGGGATTAAAAACCTGTTCTTCCTTAAGATAACATTGTTTATTATCATTGAATAGGAGTGCATTTATGTTTCTACTAAAACAATACATTAACCGTGTCACGTCTTGATGAACCTTACAGTGAAGGTGTCACATAAATGTCAAATAAAATAAGTACAACATTATCACCTTTGGGCTGTCCCTAATACAGTATATGTTGGCAATCAGTCACATGATCACCATGGGGAGGTAGTCACATGACAGACCATGTTCAGCAGAGATAAGCACATCAGAAAAAAAACCTTCACACATTAACAGGGATAAGCAACAATCAACAATAGGTGGAAAAATACACACAAACATCCTAAAATCTCTTAATATCAATACATATTGAATTGAATAAATACTGATACATACAAAAGAACTGAAAACTTCTTAATATTTTAGTTTTTAATGAATATAGATAAAATATCTGAAAGCATTTTGATATTAAAGTTTTCAGTGAATATAAACAAAACCTCCCAGAGTCTTTCAATATTCCAATCTTTAAGTAATATAATATATTAAATGTTTTGTATATTATACAAAACATTTGAAAGCTTCTTAATATTTTAGATTTTAATTAATATAGACAAAACATCTGAAATCTTCTTAATAATTTTGTTTTTAATTTATATGGACAAAACATCTGAGGGATGTTTTCATATATAAAGGACAGCCCAAAAGCGACCACTTTGTACTTGCCCTGATGAAGGCTTCTGTGGCTGTAGGCATGTTTGTATGACTAAATAGCCATGACACAATAAAGACTTTTTAAATCATTACCTTCCTGAGTACCTCAGATTCCTTAAACTTTGAACGAGTTTGATCCCCAAACTGAAGAGCACCAGAGGGACACTTTCTACACACCCGTGACTGAAAATAATAAATAAGGTGTAATGATTCTTAATTTGAAAGGTTCTGATCAGTCAGGAATAGGCGTGGTTTTAAATATTAATAGCTATTTACAGATTGTGTGGGCTAAAACGCACAAGAAGCCTAATTCTCCTTCACAATAATTCACTACATGTTTACAATCAGGGAGGCAAACTTGTTAAAATATGCAATAATTACGATCAGTAAGACAGAATAGTGGCATTAGAATGTGTCGACCAAATTTGGGCTTTTACAGCCAAATTTTTTTCCGGGGGGGGGGGGTGCATACCTCCGGACCCGCCTAGCTGGCTACACATCTTGTGGAAAGCCCTGCTTAAAGACTTAGCTGTATTTTACAGTTTATTTTGCTGTTCATGTCAGATCTCACAATATTTCTAATGTCAAAACATCTATATGCCTGTTCATGTATTGATGAACCTAATAATTTAATAGAATGGACGTATTTATGACTAACTTGTGTTAGTCATTCATTATTGTAAGTTAAACAGCCTCCATCAAATGTTTTTTTTGTTTCTCTCTCTGCTGTTTAGATTTTCACAAATAAAAAGTGCTGGCATAAATCACTGAACTGGCCTTTAGAGGGCACTGAATTTGATCTCAGCTTTCCCCACCCGAGTTTGTTTGCTAATGGCCGTGTGGACACCGCACACTCTTAACACATTCAAATTCCCCCCCCTCGCCTCCCGTCTCTGCGCTGAGACAACCTGGAAACCACCGTCCACGACTGAGGAAGCTGGCACTCCATAGTAAGCACCTCAATTACAAATGTCATCAATCCCAGGGAAAGAGAGAGCTTAGCACTTGTGTCTGTTTTTCTCATCAGCAGTGGTGAGGTAGCGGCTCGAGGACAGGAGAGAAGGGCTCCAGAGAGACAGGGACAGCAGTTTGTACATATGTGTGTTCTTGCGCGAGTGTGAGTGTACGTGTCTATCCTCTAAAACTCGACCCCCCTCTCCGCCCTCCCTTAAATATCCTGTCGCCTTCGGTGTTTCTTTCTTGCCGTTCCTCAGTATCTTGACTCCTTGCCCTCCGCAAAACCTTAAGAACCCAATCGTCTCAAATTCAGCCCACTGAAATAATTAAGGGGTTGCATGCCGCCAAAAATAAGGGTGTGTGTATTTTTGAAGTAGGGAGGGGACATGTGTTTGGAGTCTCGGGATGCCAGGATGCCTCCGGCTGGGTTCAACTTGTTAGGAAAACTGGGTATTGCCTTACACTTCCGTTGACATGACTGCAGTATCAGTGGAGGTGGGGGGGTGCGTTAGGTGTCAGCCACAGCTTGGCTGACCCCCCCCAAGGATGTGCATGTTTACAGAGGTGTTCTCACAAACATTTGCCCAGCGCAGCGCGACGGACAGGCCCCATGGGCGTGAAGAGGTGTTTACAGTTATCTTTGTACGCTTTGTACGCCACCGCAAGCGCAAATGCACATGATGCATTTTGAGGTAGTATATTAATTATGACAATGATTCCAAGTAATTAAGTGCTCAATTTTGACTCATCGTGGGATTCAACCTGGACTGTTTTAAAGAGAAACCTGTCTGTTGTCCCTTACCAGCCGTTTAGACCGAAAACACACACAGACACGTTTCAGGTACAGGGTTCGTACAGCTTTTTAAGAGTAAAATTCAAGCACTTTTCAAGCACTTTCAAGCTACCTAAACCAAAAATGTCCAGACTCTAGCCATTATCATCACATCGAAATTGCTAATATAAACAGAATTGTGAAAAATAAAGTTTACAGACTTAATTTATATGCAAAGCAATCAAAGTGTATTGTTTTTTTACCAGCTGTTCACATTAACTTTAATTGTATGTTCTGTCTGGTGTGAGACGTCAGGAGACAGCAAACAAATATGAAGACTGGATCATTTCATTTTAAATATTGATTGTGTGATTGTGTAGACGGAACACCAGATTATGTAAATATATTAAAATTCAAGCATATTTCTAACCTTGAAAACATAATGGTTAAAATTGAGCATTTTTGTCATTTTGTTCAAATCCTGCCGGTACTGGTAAGACGACGAAACACAATCCCAGAAACACTGCAGAGTTCTTTATAACACTATGAGACAGGATTGCATAATTCAAGGAGTTGTCTAAGTTACGTAGCGACAGTCGGTTTATCCTCTGTCACGATGATCACAACTGAGAAATATGGTATTCACATTACAAATGAATCAACCAGGTATGTGCCATTGGACATATTTGATTGGCCAACACCAAGTGTTTTTTCACTTTTCACCAAGTGCTGTTGTCTCGCTAAATGACTACTTACATCATGTATGACCCTGGTGAAGACCTAGCCAGGTTGATATGTGTTGGTCTCTTTTGTCATGCTCGAATTTAAAAAATAAAAAAACAAATTAACCATAAGACAGTGTGCCTTTGCATCTACATATTTTCAGCAAATAGTTCCTGGATCCTGTTTTTGTATCTTCACCTGCCCCACCAAAGAGCACTGTCGGATCACCCGGAGCCAAGCAGAGCTTCCCCCTTCCATTGTAAACTACTTACATCATGTGTTTGAGCATAGTATGCAGATATAGTATGAAACTGTACAGATGTATTTGTCTGCATCACGTGTACCCTACATATTCACTACGCCCACCCAAAGCACACAAATATGAAACTTGCTATCAGGCTTGACTTACTTCTTACTCCTTCTCTCCTAGTGGAGCTCAGGTCATCCACAATTCTTCTCCATCCGCTATCAGGCCTGCTCCTAACATGAGAAGACACACAAGATTAGTCTCCTTTCTATAGAGTTGACTCCCCATGGATTACCTGCCATGCGTGTCTTTTCTGAGAACTATTACTAATATTTACTATAAACAATATGGGCAGAACATGTACAAAAAAAGCATTTGTAAACTGGATAAAGATCAAATCATATTTTGTTGTAGTATGTGTTTCAGTAAGGAATAGCAGATGCAGAAAAGAAGGGGGGATTTAAGTTACAATTAAATGCTTAGCAAACTAAATAGTGTGCGCAGTGTTAGCAAGCTATGTAAGTATTTTTATGAGGCCGCACTACAGTATTATCACCTCTATTGTAATATACAAAAAGCCTAAACTTGACACAGATATACGAACCGAAACATATACACAGACGTAATGAAACATGATACACATAAACCAGTATTCATGTTCACTACCAGAGATGGACAATGAACACATACACAGACAGATCACACACACACACACACAGACACACACACACACACACACACACACACACACACACACACACACACACACACACA
>JAOVVB010033723.1:0-15458 GCA_028570985.1 Heterobranchus longifilis
TGCTGATTGGTCGGGCGGGTGTATGGGCGGGACTTTGATGCCGCCCGGTCGCTACTGCGCAGACTCTGGTTGCAAAATTACAACATGGCAGCGCCCGTATCTGGGAAATTTTGGCTTCATTTTTGTACAGTGGGAGGAGACGCGTCGTCCATCTTTATATGCAGTCAATTTATCTACTGATGAGTGTTTTGTCATCAAACACATCGTTTGGATCTGATTAACAATCATCCTAAAGTTAGAAGATTTTATTTAAGATTTGGTGAAATAGCAATAGTAATAGACTTTTCCTATCTTAAGTTAGGATAGGAGCACTGACTTAGGGACTGTTCATCTGTAATGGCTTTTTTCCTAAATCAGGTCACCATGGTTACCAAACAGTTAAGATAGGATCTGCAAGTTAAGAAGTTTCTGTAATACGGCAGCCTAAACGTGCTGTTTTCTCTCAGCATGTTTCGGCGACTAATGCGTCTAAAATGAGTATTTAAATAAATGTCAGGTGTTTAATCGCTGATTCACTTGCTCATCTTTAAAATCTAGTGCTTTGGTTACATCACACACACACACAACACCACATTTTGGAAATAGAATAAATGATGATATTGAACACGCCTCTGGTCGAGCCCTTAACCTGGAAACCATTCCAAACAAAGCGATCGCAGACCGACCTAACACTTGGCTAAACATAGCACAACATCTAGCTTATCAATGGGAGTGCTATTATTGCTGTAGAGAGTTATGACGTGGATTTATACCCAGGTGCGTTCCCAGCCCGTGCTCATCCTCGGGTCTGCTTGATAATCAGGATAAGATCCGTCCTTAAGAGGTGAAATCTTTGTGCTGCGATCACACAGCGTGCAGTGTTTCAGAGATAATCACAGTTTTTCATTCCAACATAATACTACACGAGGGGGCTCATTTATCTGCTCTCTCTGCATAGATTTCACACTCAAAAGATGCATGAAGACAAAAAGACGAAAACTGCATATACTCATTTTAAGAATGGCTAATAATGAATCACTGGGAAACTTGAAATGCGGAACAGAAGCACAAGCCTCTGATCTCACCTTGTGACCTCCCACATCTTCCAGGAGTAGTTAATACGGCCTGCTGAGAATACAGCTGTGAATATAAATCACATAACACATCTATAAAGAGACTCGGTGTGAAATAAAGGTGAAGGTGGTTTTTGCAGAAGCTGAGAGGGGCCTCATTACAGAAAAATATCCTAACTTAAGTTTCAAAGAGAGGAAGAAAATCCTGTCTTTCTATTACAGAAGCAATTCCTAAACTCATGGCTGTCATATCTCAGACCTCCTGTCTTAACTTAAGAAATCAGAACGACAACTGTAAATCAGATTCTGTTATGTGTCAATGTGCCGACATGGGAAGATATGAAAATTTCATGTCACGATTATCCTGGCCGAAATAACTGCGATTCGCGATACTGTCCCGATAATCAACAAAATATGCTTAAAAGTCTTAAAACGGCACTAAAATACACTGGAATCACTTTATCTTACATTTTGCTTTGTTGTGACTTTTGTCGCGAAACATTACAGCTTTTTTCTTGAAACATCACAACTTTTCTTCTAAAAAAAATTCGACCTTTTTCTCTCAAAACATTCTGACTTTTCTCTCGAAAACATCACAACTTTTTTCTCGAAACATTCCGACTTTTTTCTCTGAACATTACGACTTTTTTTCAAAGAAACTAATATATTTATTGCATCACAGACAGGACACTGTAGTAAACTGCAGTGAATTCATGATGATATTCACGATTATCCAGATAATGGAAATTCACCACAATCAACTTATTGTGAGCGTTTTTTATCGCGATCCACAATAAAATTGATTATTGTCCCAACTTGGTAAATCCCTCAGTTAGGACAGTTCTTTAATAGCTACATTCCTATTCTAAGATAAGTTTTTTTCCTGAATGCAGTGAGGAAGCATGTTTCTGTAAACCCAAACATCCTAAATATCATCCTAAACTGAGATAAGATGGGATTTCTGTAATGAGGCTCCAGATGGGTTATATTGTTTGATGACTGGCAGCATTTCACAGTAACAGTAACATGTTTTATAAATTAAAAAGTGGTCATATATCAGGGCGAGGAGTGCAAGAGGCGGCGTTTCACCGAGTTAATAAAGACACTCAGGAGCTGCAGACGTGTGAGACGCTGCAGATCGACTGAGTAAAAAGGCCATTCCTTTCTTTTGTGCAAAAAAGCTTCTCGTCATTTCATTCATGGCTTCTGAAACACAGTTTGTTTCGTATGACATAATGTATAATTAGTGGCAGATTGAGTCATTTAATAATGAAAATAATATTTTAAAAGGGTCAAAGCAGCATTGTTTAAGCTCCTGTGCGTCTATAATTTTACTTATGAGAATCAGCAGGGTTGAGTTGTAATGGATTACATGTAATAATCTGGATTACGTCAGTAGGGCTGCCCCCTCTTAGTCGACTAGTCATTTTTTAATGTTTTTTTTCATGCTGAATGAATTAAGACACTTGCATGATTCTTTGTGGAGAAACTCAGTTTTACAGATCTGTCGATCGATTAGTCGACAGAATCGTTTGAGTGTTAGCCCAGATTACATTAAAAAAAAATGTGCAATTGGATTAGTTACATTGTCAAAGATTACTTGATTACATTTTTGATTATGTATTTAAAATATGGCCATTTTAATTATGGCTGCATGTCTTTGTAAAGGTAATTTGATTTGAATAACTGTGCAAAATGCATTTTATTTGCATTGAAAATATTTGTGGAACTCAAATCTTTTTTCAGTATACTGTATACTACAGTATACTATTCATGATTTTAAAGTAATCCAAAAGTATTCAGACTAGATTATAGATAGATATTTTTGTAATCCAATAGATCAGATTACTAATTACAAAAATGTCCATGTAATTTGTGACATTTCAAAGTAATCTGACCCAACCCTGGTAAAACATGAAAGTTCAGTTGGTTGGAATGAAAAACAGCAGAATCATCTCTGACAGAGGACTGGACACCATTTAGAGTAAACTCATTATTATTATTAATTATTCAGTCGTGTTTTTCCACCTGTTTTGCAGATCTTATAGCAATCAGCGAGCATCGGAGGATAAACAAGGGGAGGGATTCTTCAGATTCGAGCTGCATTCAGTAACAACGTTGGACAGTGTTTGTTAATGTGTGTAATGTGTGTAGTTATAACAGAATGTGTGTAGAGCACACGTGCTGTTATAACATGTTATAAATGACCTCTCCATACTGAACACTGACCAACGTCTGCAACGTGAACGGAGCGCAGGCATCTCTGCGTTACTGTGACGGCGGTTTCTGAGGAGCGGCGGCTAGTCGATGGGGCCCTGGAAGATGAGCCGCGTCCAGCCGGGGGTGCTGAGGGCCGAGGAGCAGAAGGGGCAGACGGGTCTGAAGGCGTGCGTCCCGTGGGGAAGCGGGGTCTCAGCCCAGTACCTGGCTGTCCTCTCTGAGCAGACGTGGCCGCACGGCACAAAACCGTGAGTGGGAGATCCCGCGTCCACGTACACGGCAGGCTCGCAGCCCAGCCACAGGGGCACGTAGGGACCCACGCTCCGGCACAGGGGACATTCTCGGCGGGTCGTGGAACCCTCGCCCTCCCCCGGCTCCTCCACCCCCTCCGATCTCTGGCCCCAGTCGTGGCGTCCGTGGACGTGGCCGCAAGCGAGGTAGACCCAAGGCTGACGCTCTTCAAGGCTGCAGTAAGACATCGACAGTTATTTTCTACTTTGTGTGAAACTAATTTGGTCGCAGATGTCTGGAACGCAAATATTTTTCCATGCTCTCTTTTGTTTTTCTTCAGACCTGGAAATTACTCAAATCAAATTACATACTTTTCCAAACAGCGTAGAAACCCTTTTATAAAGCAGGTCTAGCTGCTGCATAAATACTGTGAAAGTATCAAAACGCTCAATCTACAAAGAAATGCACACAGCACATATTCAGAAACTGTGCCTTTAAATGAAATTTCATTAAAGTTGTGATGTCGCAACTATACTATATACAGGTAGAAAGTGCTGTCACAGTGCTGTTATGATGCTGAAGACACAGAAACACTGACCAATCAGAGCTGACTGGCCTTTTTTCGGGAGGGGGTCTTAAAGAGACAGGTGCTAAAACTGAGCGTTTCAGACAGAGGGTGTATTCAGGTGTATTCAGACAGACAGTATAACATTAAAGCATGTAAACATGTTGTAGTAGAAACCCAAAACACAAGTATTAACCTGGAAATGAGCAGAATATGGGACCTTTAAACTAACAAACATTGCCGCTGCAGGCGTCTTTATAGACAGGCTCCTGGAGGTGAAACAAGATAATGAGTATCTTTGGAACAGCACCCACCTGTGGCTGCGTGGCAGGCTGGGGAACGCCAGTGTGCTGAGGCCGACGGGACACTGGGGCCGCGACGCATTGAGCTCCTGACGAAGTGCTTCCAGGTGACGCAGGGTGGGAGCGCGCATGAGCCCCTCACCTGTACGCCACAGCAGGGTGGCACCACACAGGTCAACCAGGGAGCCGTCACGGAGTGCGCTGCTCTCACCCTCCGCCTGCAGAGGTCGATACACAGACACACGCTTACAGTCAAACCATGGAGCCAAAAAAGCAACGTGGACACGGTAACCAAACCGGTGACTCACCAGTTTGCCCCGGCTGGGTCCAGAGCGAGTCTCCCGCAGAGCGTAAACATCCCCACAGACGGAGATCTCCCTCCACAGACCCTGTTTGGGGTCCTCTGGAAACCCCTCCGGGTGCATCACTAGCACCCCGTTAGTGGTCAGGCCGTCCATGTGCCCGTCAGGGTTTTTCCATTTGGTTGCTTTCTCCTGCGGTGGCAAAAACACGAGATTCATGAAGTATTTTAAAGGTCCCATTTCATGCTAATTTTCAGGTTCATACTAGAACATGTTTACATGCTTTAATGTAAAGAAAACAAAACTTTTCCTCATACTGTCTGTCTGAATATACCTGTATTCACCCTCTGAAACGCTCTGTTTAACACCTGTCTCTTTAAGCCCGCCTCCCGAAAAAACGTTCTCCTTATATATAGTATAGTTGTGACATCACAACTTTGCAGAAGTCTTGACGGCACGTTTAAAGGCACAGATTCTGAATACCGGCTGTGTGCTGTGAATTGAGCATTTTTTAACTGTATGTGTATGTATATACTGTATATAGTAATGCATAATTTTTGCATAATATGTGTGTGTGTGCATAGTTTTCCCTGGCTCTTGGCAATATATGCATGTTGCCGGGGGTGGTGGAGCCCACATGTGCACACATACACTAAATAATTGTAAATATTGTAATTTTTATATGATCATGTCACATTATGTGCTCAGTTTAAGCAATGTATTTTGGTAATGATGATATGTTATGATTTTTAAGTAGAAAAGCCTAACCAGGGACACGGGTCGCAAATTAGCCTGGACTAGAAACCCTACATGTGATACATCTGTAACCTGTTACAATGGGGGTTTTTTTGCATTGTCCCTGAACAATAAACTAATAAATACATGAATAAATAAAATAAATAAAAACCTAGATCTGCTTTATAATAATTTTTAAAAAAGACATGGAAATCTTACTTTTTACAATATGGGACCTTTAAATTCCTTCAACACTGATTCCAAAACGACACTTTTTATTACAAACGTTGTCGACTCACCCCTAAGAAGATATTTTTGGAGGAGTCGAAGCCGGCGGCGTAGATACGTGCAGTGTAAGGTGGGTTGCGCTCACACACCACTCTGCAGGCAAAACGTGAGATGGTGCTGGGGGCGATGGAGGGGTCCTCCCCCTCCTTCCCCCCGCCGGAGGTGTCCGTCACCACAAAGTCAATGGGACTTTCTGTGGAGCGTCCGATCTGCAGGGAACAGCATCAGTCATCACAACACATGCCTTTTAAAGTCATATCCAAAATTAGTACTGGTATATAGAAATAATGGTTTAAGAGTCACAAATTTAAGAAATTTAGTTTCCCCCATGATTGTGTCTTTTATTACCGTGGGTGAAATAAATTAAATGCATCTGTGATACTATTATAAGAGCAGATCTTTGTGTACAAAAATAGACTTTCGTGGAGATTTTACTCTTAATACTTAATGGTCACAACAGAACCAAAATAATCTACCTACTGTGGAAATGCCTTTGATTGCATTACATAACAGCATATTTTGGGAGAAACTTGCACGTGATCACAAATCTAGGATTGTTGTAAAACGAGCCTTTATTTAAAAAGGAGGACGTTTGAAAAAGTTGACCCTGTTTTCTTGATTTTCTGGGCGATTACCTGGAACATGTCTGTGCTGTTGTCATGGCAGTACTCCACCACCACCGTCTGGTTACGGGACAGAGTGAAAGAGATGCTGTGCTGCCCCCTGCTGTGGACAGCCTGAAACAACAACAGCAACAAGCTCATCTTCTTGACACAATATACATGGGACTGAATCACATTGTGTTACTCAAAAATCCATAAGATGTACATGAATAAGTGCAAAATAGAATGTTTTTCCATTTTAAAATTACATACTTTTCCAGACTTCTCTGTAGATTTTTCAGACCATATTTGACATCTGAGCAGAAATAGTTTGTACGTGTCCACAGGGGCGTTTTTGGACAGAAGGGGTCCCGCCGCTTCCCAGCATTGGACGCTTCGTGGGGGCGTGTCTGTATCCTGACACATCGGTTACACCCTCTGCTCACGGATTTCAAACTGGACCAAGATGCCGGCTCGTTTGGAAACTTTCTCTTATATTACGAAAATGCTTCACCGAAATGTGTTTCTGAAAACATTTGAGGCCAGAAAAAAGCAGTGGAGCTGCTGAATCTGTCTTCATTTTAGATCAACAATGATTTTTTTGGGAGTTTCCGGAGGCGGCGAGTCGTGCTGGATGCCCCTGATTTGCTTAACTTAGTAACTTAGAACTCAACTTTATGCAAATGAGGAGCGGGTAACACAACGCAACGCTCCGTCTCTCGAAACGCGCTGTGGTCCCTGTGGACACGCTCCATCACACAGCAGTTAACATTTTGGCTCCAAACGACATGAAAAACACTCTGCTTGTATTTAATTTATTTTTTTAGATATTCTGAATATCTTAGAAAACAGAATAGGGGCAACAGCCTGGGAACACAACTATTTTTCCATACTCTCTTTTCTTTTTTCCAGACATATGCAGACCTGGAAATTACTAAAAATCAAATTCCAAACTGCATAGCAACCCTGTTTAATATTTAATGTGACAGCAGCATGTGACGATGACCTAATGGTGATAAGAATCTTTATTTATCTTCATTTTACTTCATCACAGTGTGACAGTCATCACACAATCGTGCATCTGTATGTAGGCAGACGCACGCACGCACGCACACACGTGAACACGCACGCACGTGAACACAATAGACAGCCCACATACGGCAGTCGTCACGCTTAGTCATCCGTCCTCTGGCTCATTTATAAAAGACAACAGGGAGTCACAGGAAGGAAACTGTTGTTACGCACAGATAAAGCAGCACACAAACATGCATGCGCACACGTACGTACCTTGCTGTCCTGTGGCGTGTTGAGGATGTGCACAGCGCTGGGTTTGACACCGTTGGCCTTGGCCCTTCGGTACAGAGCGAAGCGGCTCTTTCTGCGCCCACGGTCTCCGCTTGGAAGAGAGCCATTGTACCTGGAGGAAGAAAGGAAGAAAATGTGAGCACGGACACAAGCACGTCACACTAAAATAACCTACATTAGACGAGAACACACTAACACGCTAACTTTTTCAGGCACTTGTCCTTTGGACAGTTTTAGTTAAAGAGCCACTCAAGTTTTATGTCATCAAATAATCATCTTTTACCTATCATAAAAGCTGACTTTCCCTTTAAATTTTTTAAGAACAATAGAGTAAAATCATGTGAAATTTGACATGGACAGTCAGGATCATACTGAACAGCAATCCCTTGAAAATCGCATAAAACCTATTAATGATTTTGTTAAATTACATTCCTTAAAGGAGTTTGCTACTTGTATAACACATTTTAGTTTAAAAAATATACATATAAAAAAATCCCCGATGCTGAGGCCCTGCTGGGAATCAACTTGCAATACACTGGCGTAAACCTGATAACTTAACTTGTCCGGTGATGCAAGAACATTTCTCTTCCGCTTGCCCTCCCAAAACTCTACTCGTCCCGGACAAGCCTTAATGTCGAGCCCTGCAACTCAGACTCAGAGACGACGAGCTCACACACGTATTCATTCTGGTTCATCTAGTTTCATTGAGAAGGTCGAATGACGGGAAAAGCACTGTTATCTTGTACTGTACTTATGATCTGTCATTACTTGTGGGAAAACTAAAGCTATAAATAAAACGCCACTGATGGTGCCGAGATGTCTGAAGAAATAACTGCAATTAGAGTGCGAGCTCCAATGATTTCGTGCATCTTTACGGCTACATTATCTTTCGAAAAAGCAGCAGCACACTGGGGCCGTGTGTGGTTCATATTAAACTGCTGAACCTCAACGAAAAGGACAACTACCACTTGATCTCACTCACGCAGCCTGTACTTGAAGCTCACCCGTACTGAAGAGGAGCTCACTCTTCATTTAACCTCTTTTTTTTTTAAGTGCTCCTCCTCCCTGTTTTATATGTAAAATACTCTGCTATGATTTATATTTTGTTTAACATGGTTTTCCCACAAAAACCACAACTCTTTACAACTCATTAAGAAATTCTGGATCTGGCCTCAAGCCCCACCCACCACCGCTGCCATAGTTACGCCATAGAATGTCCCAGCCACAAGTGATTTGATTGGTTTGTAAGACATATGATGTCAGAAAACCTGGCTGTCTGAATCTGTTGTTGGCACAATGCAGTTTCAAGGCAGAAAATAAAAAACACCATATAGACATTTTTCACCGGAGTGGCTCTTTAAAGCATTTTCAGCAGCACAGAATCATTTTCTCAACAACATCGCACAACACCATTAACCTTATAGCATTGAGTGAGTGCTCCACTTACTGAATACTACTTTGAAAGTTTGTGTTTATTAATAGAAACAGACGTGAACATTCAGATTATTCTCATGAGAGTGGTAAATAATGTATTCCAGACCTCAGGAGTTTTATAATTCAATATCAACCTTTTTTTTTAAAAAGATGATGTCAGATTTCCTGTTTTAATGAAAATGACTGAGGCATGATGTTAAAACCTTTCTGGTGTGATTAAAATTATGACTTTGTCCTAAAATGTTTTTTTTGAAGCAGAGTGGGACATCACTGTCACAGTTTGAGTTCATGCAGAAGGTAGGATCCTCAGATGTTCACTAATCAGCGGGGCATGGTCTGTATTAAAAACTATCCAGAGGACACCCGGCGGGCAAGAAGACTTTGAGGGACAATAAGAGTCTTTACTGGCCTTCAGACTTGATCAGATCAGAGGGCATCTGGTCTGGCTCTGTTCTGATCCGTCTCATAGCGGCCTCGCAGCCGCTTTTACACTGTTTGTACAATAAACTGTGATTCATGCATCGAGCAGACTTCATAACTAAATTAATCAGTGACAATTTGGGAAATTGATTAAGTAATTAATACACAAAATGAAAATGCCAATTCTTCATTTCATATCATTACAAATTGAATGTTTTTTTGCTGCTGGTCAGACTGAGTTAACCAGGACACCCTCAGGGTTCTCCAAGTTAAATGTAAGACTTTTTAATACTTCTTAGAATTAAAGTTAATGCCAACTTCACCGCCATACTGGCAAAATGAGGGCTGCACAATAAATCATTTTTTTATCGTCATCGCAATATCAACTTCTGCAATAAACACATCGTGAAAGACACTCAGGGATCTTTTGAGTTAATTAAAAGAGAGTATCAGTAGAAAACTGCTCTTTAAAATGTAAATATCATTCTTTTTTAAAAATGGTGCCTTTTGTGTTCAGTTCAATTTGTTCGATAAAATGTCCGAAATAACTTCCTTTCAGTTTTTTGTTCAATGTGTTGTATTTTAGCAGAATACTGAAAGCAGCAGAAAGGCAGAACTGATAAACTGCTTATTTATTGTAAGTAATATCGTTATCGCAATATTC
The DNA here is from genome assembly GCA_028570985.1 of Heterobranchus longifilis. Lineage (NCBI taxonomy): Eukaryota > Metazoa > Chordata > Actinopteri > Siluriformes > Clariidae > Heterobranchus > Heterobranchus longifilis. The sequence continues at coordinate 10,121 of JAOVVB010033723.1, forward strand.
AACAATGTTGTCGCACATCTTTACAGGAGGTAAGACACATATTTATGGAAAAGTAGGCCACAATGTGTGGCCATTGCCAACATAGCAACTTCACAAACACTAGTTAACATTTGTTCACAAATATTTTCTTTTTTCTTTTATCTGTTTAATATCTATTCAAAATCTGAATTAAAGCTCAACAGGCCACTTATCATCTATTGTTAGTTTGGACTTTTCCTGAAACAAAATTTGGATAACTTGCTCACAAATCTAACCAGATAAAACTCAAACTGAACAGACAGCAGGGAGTGATGAGAGAAACCACGTCAATCGTCAACATTTCTGATATTGTAGCAAAAGTGAAGTGAAAATCACAGTGGATTGTAAAAATGTTGCCTATATTAACTTCTCTTGTATTATCTTGATATATTTATTTCACGGATAGCACTTCAGTTTGTTGGGAAACTTTCTAAATTGTTTTTGGAGGTTGAATGTGTGTATGTGTGTCTAGGGAAGTTTGTTGACATTATGCATTTTTAATGAGTTATACTTCCATGAATCGCAGGACCAAAGTGAATTTTCTGTGGGGAACAACCCTAAAGCCAGATCAGGGCAGGCAGTCAGCAGTAGGGCTGTCTCCCCTTAGTCGATTAGTCGACTAATCGGCCGTTTTGGTTTTTGTCGACTAAGATTTCTTAAGTCAATTAGTCATTTTTTATGTGTTTTTCATGCTGAATGACTTATTTCCAAGAAACTTATGAGCACATCTCTGGTAATGGAGCTTTTGCGTCATTCTTTGAAACTCAGTTTTACAGATTTGTAGATTAAATCAACTAATCGATTAGTCAGCAAAATCGTATGAGTGTTAGTCAACTAAAACTGTCTTTAATCGAGGACAGCCCCAGTCAGCAGGATGTTGGTGAGAGGATCTACGTTAGCTGGAAAAACCTTCAAACAAGCCACGTTTACTTGTATGACTCAGTGCTACCTGCTCCCTCCATGACCCTGCCTGTCAGTTTAAACTGGCCCCCGGCTGACAAGATAAGGTCTGGGTCAGGAAAAAAAAAAGACACGTGAGGACTTCCGAGGGGTCTGGTGCATGGTTAAAAGGCAGAAGGTATGAAATGGGACCGAGGATAAGAGGGCACGGGGGAGAAAATCAGCTTATAGAAAGAGAAAACGTAGCCAGCGCCTTGACAGAAACAGAGACAGAAGCTATCGTGAAAACTAAAGCTAAAACGAATGAAATGAAGCAAAGGGCAGGGTGCAGGGACACAAGAGGGAGGGATGAGGCGAGGCAGAAGGTCGTGGGTAAAGGCCAGTGGAAGAGCAGCTCCACAAGGTATAGCTTTGCCTGGGCAGTTGTGGTCTGCATCACGCATGTGCAAACACCATAAAGCACAATATGAAATATTCACTCCTTCTGCCCCTCGACACAGAGTTTATTTTCGTTGAGGGCAAGCCACCAAGGAGGCCGCCTGCCTCTGTGAAAGTCAGCACTCAGCAAAACACCGGAGGCTGGCAGGGAAGGAAGGGACTGGGCGAGAGATGGAGGAATGCGACAGAGACGGTGTTAAGAGGGGTTAAGGGTGAGATAAAAAGGTGTGCGAGAGATAAAGAGGGTGTTTGCATAGTGATGAGAGTGGGGTACGAGTGAGTTGCCGGGACAGGACAGGGCAGCGCTGTACAGTACATGGTGTCCAGGCTAACTAAGGTAACGAGCGATGGCAGACAGCCACTGCAAAGATCACAAGGCCTGCAGAGAAGCAGGCATCGACCACACAGGGCATGTGATCATCAAGGCTGACAGATGCAAACCACAGTTGCACAAAACAGGCCAGGAAAATATGATATCTCACAGGATGCAGGAGAAAGAACAGCCTGTTCTGACACCGGGACAGATGAACTGGTAAATAAATCCCACTGATCTGGATGTGGGATCACCTATGTAATAATGCTAATATTGACATTAAAGGTCCCAGGTCTTGGGGCTACTGTGAAAGTATCAAAACGCTCAATCCACGGAGAAATGCACACAGCCCGTATACAGAAACTGTGCATTTAAACGAGCCGTCCGGACTTCCGTACATCTGTGATGTCACAACTATATGTGCTGCTATAGTGCTGTTACAGTCATTCCCCGGCTGCAATGACGGTCCAGAGACACAGAGAACGCTGATGTAGAAGACCCGGAAATGCTGACCAATCACAGCAGACTGGGCTTTTTCTGGAGAGGGCTTAAAGAGACAGGCGGTAAAACAGAGCGTTTCAGACAGAGGGTGAATACAGGTATATTCAGACAGACAATATGAGAAGAATAATGTGTTTTTTGAACATTAACGCATGTAAACACATTCTAGTAGAAACCCAAAATACAAGTATGAACCTGAAAATGAGCAGATGTCTCCTTTAATCGTGTATCATCTACCAATGTAATCAGTATTGTGACATTTTCAGCATACTAAATCATGTTACATAACAAAATAACAGCAATAAAGGAACACTATAACACCCTATATAGCACTCAACCCTTGTTCAAAACCACAGATGTGATACCCAATATCCTGCAAGCCTGTGGCCATCACACTGGCAGAAAAAGATCAAACCAAACCTCAATCACTACAGTTTTTAATGCATTTTCAACCCTCAGTGAGGGTGAGTGTCGTGGCGCACATCGCTTGTGTTTCAAGTTGCATGCCCCCCCCCAAACCTCAACATAGGCATTAAACTATCAATTCCTTATCCTGGTCAGAGGATGTAAAAGGAGCGCTCTGTTCAAACAGTCAGATGACGGCGAGGACGACTAATCAGTATTCTGATGCAGGCGGGCTACAGCCTCCTCACTCCATGTTCAGCCGGAGGGGAAGAGATAGGCCATTAGGTCAGTTATCTTTGGCATACACAGGAAGCTCTGCAGGGCAAGAGGGGGGCCTGCGTGAGCCAGGATATGACTGCGTGCATGTGTGCGTGTGTTGTGGCATTTCTGGTCCCTGCAGACCCTGCACAGTGTGAAGCTGTAGGGGGGGAAATGCTGTGTGGAAGCTGGTGGCTGTCATCAGCACATCCTGCCTACTGTGTGCTGCTGATGTGTGCTGGGCTTTTCTCCTCCTCCTCCTCCTCCACCTCCTCCTCCTCCTCCTTCCTTGGCATGGGTGGTCATCTGGCTGCGATGTTTATTAATTAGTAATAAAAGAAGACTTTATGACTAAATAATTTGAGCCAGATTCATGTATCTTTCAGACAATGATACCATCCTACTTTTAGCAACACCACATCCAGCATAGTATGACATCATTGGGATTTTCAGGCTGAGCAATCCAGCGCTGCTTACCCCCACTACAACCATTGATGAAAAAAAGCGGCTACATCCGTAGTAGCATTATGTGCTATATGGCTCCAGCTGATTTTTGCACCTTTCTTACACTCAAACGCACCATGCATGATGTGGAAACAATACGGCGGCATAGTTTAAGAGGAAATGCTTTCATTTGTAACATAAAGTTAGTTTGTAACATTACTACACAGCCACAGACTGGTGGTATACGACAGCAATGTGCAATAAATTAGCTAAAATGTGTTACTGTGATGTATTTAATATCCGCAAAACAACAATAAATTGGGTATCCTTTATCAGAGCAGTGGATTAAATCCTGAACTCACACGTCATCTGTTGGTTTATTGTGCTGATGGTGCCGCTACATAAACCTTCATTTACCGCTGGAGCGTTTCTCCGTCCCCACACAATTTTACTATCCATTTAGGTTTTAAGAGACTTACCCCAAAATGACCAATTCGCCGTATTTTACCGGGTCTTTAACGGGCACATCATCATCTGCGTCTTTTTTCGGTGAATTCATCAGACTGGACTGCTCCAGAAGAAAAAAAAACGCGTCCAATGGCAATAGTGGTGAGATAAAACAATGCTAACACTCGAAACTGAAGGGAAGTGATTTGGGTTGTAGTCTATCAAAGTTTGGGCACAGTTGGGCAAAGTTTTTCCAGACTTCTTCTTGTTTGTTTTATTGTTTTAATCCCGTGAAGGCGCATCTTTTCGTGGCTTTAATGCTAGTGTGTAGCTAGCTAGTATCGCAACATATCTGTCCACTAGCTTAGGATACAACAACGGCTAACGGCAGGGAGTGGGGCGTACCATGTTTTGTAGGGGTGGTCGCTCAAAGTGTGTTTTAAAAATAGTTGACAGAATTACCTCTACGGGGAAAAGTACGTTCTTGTCGGAGGGCTTTGAGCTTAATAATACTGTATTGGCAAATAGGAGAACAAAAATGCATTCATAATTCAATATACAAATGCACTTAAACATGAACCCTCCCATGAAACAAGAAATGGACACAGCCTTGATGAGACGCTGGCTCCCACTGCTAGAATAAAATGAGGCATTTCGAAATCCAGAGGAAGTGCCCACATCTCCTGTCATGTAGAGGCGTGCTGGCACGTTTAAAGTTAAAGACGAGGCCATTTGATGTTATGTATGGGAATCATATAGCTCTGATCTCGTGGGTCATTATGGAGGCTGACGTAATGAGATGCTCCGGGGGTGTGGTGTTGTAGCTGGGATGTGGGTCAGCATTGCGCCCCAGACAAGACACTTTCTTTTCTTCTTGTCTGCATTTCATGTGGGAGTTGGGAGACAGATATAGGCCGGCTGGAGCCCCACACTTCCATACCCCCCTCTGTTTCTCTCTCACACACAGAAAAGAGTCGTGTCTGTGTGTTTACTCATAATATTGTGACCACATGAGGGCAGTGCACCTCAGTTGCAATGCAACTTTCCAGTCTATGAAGTTAGTCAACTATTTTTATTTCAATGTCTAAACATCAGATCTATCTGTGCACCCACTGTATTCCACCATGTGTGTTTTTTGTTGTTGTCAGGGGACTTTGGGATTGAAATGTTTATGAATGAATGCAGGGCCGGCCCTTGGCATAGGCTGTATAGGCGGTTGCCGAGGGTGCCACGATGTGGAGGGGGCGCCTTGCCACCAAAAAAAGAAAAAAATGAAGGAAAAAGATCAAGATATGAACTTTAAAAAAATATATACAATTATGGGCATCCCCTGATCTGATATTTTGTCATGTTTTAAGAAGAATATGGTAAGCAAAGTAGTGTTCATTTTGCCGGGTATTTAAGTCTTTAGATGAAAATGCTTATAATTTTAGTCACATTTTTAGTCGTAGTTTTTTGTCTAGTTTTAGTCAACCAAAAGTCATTACATTTGATTAAAATCTGATGTGAAATAAGCTTGACTAAAATTACAAAATTATTGGTTTTGGCTCGACTAGATTGACTGAAATGTTCAATATAATCAGATGACTAAAGGACATTTGACACAGGACTACA
>JAOVVB010033743.1:0-30393 GCA_028570985.1 Heterobranchus longifilis
TCTCCAGATGAAATTACGGCACAAGTTCTTTACATAGCAATTTTTTTCATTCCTGAAATCTAAAAAGAATGAATTTTTTGCCTATTGCTCCTTTAACATTATGCAATGGCTGCAGTTTTAAACACGTGACCGGGGTTAATGTTGTGAAACGGATCTACTTAAGTTTAGGAAACAGAACTACTGTTAGGAATGACCAATACATGTGGTGTCCAAATGAAGCTTCATGAAGCATTAGTTGTATTAGTTAACCCCACCAGATGGCGCTCTTGGTTTAAAGAAAAAGCTTCAAGGAATCTGAATTCAGTGTGGTTTCAACCCTTTGTGAACAGAGAGCACCATCTAGTGGGCTCAGAAAATAAAGAAAATGCTTCATGAAGTTTCATTTGGCCATCACTACTATACAGATGTTTTTTTTGGGTGAAGACAGTCAGCTTTTACATGTTTATTCTGGGAAGAATATATTTGTAGTAGGCTACCTCATAGAATGCTAACGGCACTCTAAAGCCCCACTACACAAATCGCCTATACTCTCATCCACCCTGCTCCAACGATCGCTTGTGGCCATTTGAATTTCACTCGCTCTCGTCGCACCACCTGCTTGCGCCGCGTCGCCAGGTATCCCAGCATGCTCTGTGCAGAAAGCTGGCCGCTTCACGCACTCAATGAATGGAGATCGATTTTTCATCGCGTGTAGTGGGCCATGGCCGTAAGACAAACCACTTATACATTCATCATTTTTAACACTCAAAATCAGCAGATTTGATTATTGCAAAGCAGCAGAAAACCACCTCACTATATAAAAAAATATGTCTGATAGATTGGTACCTTTATCTTGCAGTATTTTCCAAGCACATCACGTAAAGCCAGTTTGGCACTGACATAATCCTGCCTGTCCCCAGGTGAGAGAGAATACACCAGCTTAAAGCCGCTGTTGGGACAGATGCCAAGAAAACATCCATCTTTATTTAGGAGGCCTGGCTTCTGCCTCTTGGCATGCACGTTCGCTTCCCTGACTGACAGCTCTAACAATATGGATTCAGCCAAGTAACAGCCCGAAGCACACTGTAACTATAGCCGTGTAGTGATTTGCGCCATACCTCACATATATTAACTCTTCCCTTCTCTAACAGACTCACACCCACACATCTACCACAAACACATGTACTGCACTCCCTGTTTCTCCCTCTATTTCTGTGTTCCTGGTTGAAGCACAGATTCATGAAGTATACCATTACCAGCTGTTATGGCTGGAATTCCGCATTGACTGTAAGACACATTGTTTTAGATTTATTTACTGTCTGTTGTAAAATTGTGTAGTGTCAATTTGCTCTTGGACAGTATAAAGGCTCATTTATGCTCCCTTTACATATGAAAAGAGATACGTTCATTTCAAACTATGTCACTGTCACATACTTCCATGCATCCTTTATGCTGGCAGTAGTTGTTAGCAACACATCCACCAGAGGGCAAAAGAGAGTCAAAAAAAGTTTCTGATAACAACAAACAGGATGGTGGAGGAAGTCGTAATAATGTATCTCTTCAGAAAGAAGGAAAAACGGAGGCAGCGTTGTAGAGAGCAGTGGTATAAAAACATTTCTATATCTATTAAATCTTCTATTAAATACATCGCCATCCCGTTCCGCCATTCGGTCGGTTGGTCGATTGTTTGGTCGATATGCTCTGGTCTGACCAAAATTTCACTGGTCGGACAATCGCTGGTGTTACTTTCATAACGCCGTCTATATCCATCACTGCTTCATTTTCCCTCAGCCATTTCCCATGGCACATGCTATTCTGAAAATGAACATCTATGCTTTGGGGGTGCTGTTTTGTTTTTCAGCCTGTGACATTGTGGTTGAGTCTGGTTGCTATGATACAGAATACCCGTGGAAGAAATGTCGGCAGCTCCACTGATTAATACACTAATACAATAATACTAATACATAATGCGATGTAAGATTACAGTAATGTATGTAGTAACATCCTGCATATTCCTGAATTCGGGTACATTTAGTACATCAAGTTATTGTCTACCGGTGGTCACCAGGGACCTCCATGCAGCCGGACAGTTGTCATATCTGCTGAAACAGCTGAAACACGCACGTTGCTGGTCTGCAATTGTAGGCCTACATGGAGCATGTGATGGTTAGTCATTGTGGTATTTGTCCCACATCTCCTCCACTGTGATGAGACAGATGGAAGTGACACAGCAGGCACAGCGTTTTACCCAAAGTGAAAGATTTTTAAACTCTCACCAACCAGAAAAAAAAGCCATTTCAACCCAAACCATGATCCTTTCTTAAACCTAACCAAGTAGTTTTGTTTCAATTTACAATGTTAGTGTTCAAGTCTACTGGACTACTGACATCAAAGCGGTACCCAGACGCCAAGGGGTCCTGACCAAGTGTCCGTACGTGACGAATTGGGAGTGAGAATGTGTTTCTCAGGAAAGTGTTTTCTTTAGCTTTTTGGGAAGTTATCAACATTTTTAAATCATATGTTTTTCCTCTACTTTGGGTTTACTTGAAAAGTATAGCCTAAGCCTGTTTTTTGTTTTTTTAATGTAGCAATTACAAATACCTTTACAGCTGGATTGCGTTTGGTTAATGCTACAAAGATGATTTAGTTATGCTAATTTCAAAGTCAACAATAAGTTATTTGGAGCCAATACCATTTGAGATGGGCAAGTAAAACTGCAATGCAATAAGTGATTTTCCATTAGCTGCGGGCAGAGAAACAGAACGACAAGCATTTATCTTATCAAGCTGTCATGGCTAACAACCACCTCCTTGTAAATGTAGAAAAAAAAACTCGTCTTTGGAGTCCTATTTCTTGGTTGTAAGTGCAGTTTTCACTGTCATTATAGCTCTGGTTTGGTTTGACAATTCTTGAGATAAATATCTCTTTAGCTCGTCGTTTCATGGCACTTTGTGTACATGTAGCTTGTGTGCATTCATGTGCTGGGCGCTCACAGTTCACCATGTGGTGTAGTTTGGTTTTGGAAGTCTGGATGACATAAACAAGTCATGATGATTTCCTGAAGTTTGCACATTGGCTCCTTTATGTCCTTGCAACTTACAGTAAAGTACCCAGAAACCTTTACATCCTTTACAGCATTGCATGAATGTTCACCATCAATTAGACTTGCTTTTGCAGGACATTCTCACTCCTGAATCGTCAAATACCGACGCTTGGTCAGTGACCCTTTATGAAACACACAGGGCTTTCAACTAACTCCAATGTTAACCCATCGGAGCAACTGATGTAGTATAAAGAGCATGAAAGTCCATGCAAGGAGGGAGATTTTCACCTAGGAGTATGCTGTTCGTGTACCGTGGGAAACCAAAAGTCAAAGTGGACTTTTTTAAATTACGTAGGTTCAGGGCTGGGAGATATGGCCAAAATCTTTGGTAAATTGGTAAAGTCAGATCTCAACAATGATACAATATAGCATGTTTTCTGGTAAATAAACAGTCTATATGAAATAACCACATGGTAAAGCCCATTTTTGTATAATTCTGTGTGAATTCAATACTTGACAAATGAAAAGTACTGAGTATTTTCTCAGGGATCAGAAAGTAAAGCCGTAAATATTGCTGTAACGCAGTTCGGCCACTGGTGTTTTGACATGGCGATAGAAACCATATAGGAAAACAGACATTTTTATATCATTTTGATGATATATATCGTCATATTGTCCAGCCCTACATAGGCTACATGAATTAACTTTCTTAAGTAATGTTCTAAACTAATGCCACAAACGTAAGTAACATAACAAACTTAACCTAAACCACAATCTTTTCCTAAGCCTAAGCAAATAGTTTCACTGCCTAAACCTAGCAGTTAAACTGTTCGTTTCCTGTGAAGACGGTAGTTTATTTTGAAAAGACACTATGCATGTAAAAGCTGGAAATTGACACTCCAAATTTGGGCCACTGACCACTCATATTATATGAATTCTGAGTGATAATGTGTTGGCTTTCGCACTTGGTGTCCTATAAGTTATGTCACCACAGTAACCTTTGTGTCCCAGGTGTAAAACCTGTTTTAAGTGGAGACCAGCAGGATGAGGCTTCTGTAGAGTATTCAAGCCACTTCTTTGAGATACTGTACCATTATTGACTGTTAATGAAGTCGGTATGGGCTCATGGCTCTTTTTGTAATGGCAGATGGCAGAGCTTTGGGTTCCTGACATTTCGTGTCATTTCCCTTTCATAGTACAGTTCCTGTTATAATCAAACACTTCAGTGCAGTTTGGGACTACAGGTGCACACATTAACAGATTACTTGATGGGGTGGAACAACCTAATTATTCATTCATTATAACAATGGCCAATGATTAATTGTTGTTGTCAACATTTGTTTTCATTCAAATAAAACACATGTTGAAGTTAAACGTGAGTGGAACTGATGCATGTCGACTGTTTGTTAGAGTGGTACTGATGGAAAGAGATGTAAAATTAATGTGTAAACACCAACTTCCTTTTCAGCAGCTGTGTTCCATTCTGCTCTGACAAATTTGACATTAATGGTCTATTACAGAACATATTGAGACAATTGCATTTTTCCGATCTTTCAATGTCTGCGGAACCTTGCTGCAGATGTTTTATCACTGGCTGGTGGCCAGATGCATCTTCTATACTGTAGTGTGCTTGGGCAGCAGGGGGAAGGCAGCCGATGCTAATAGACTCAATAAACTCTCAAGGAAAGACGGTTCTGTCCTGGGAACTGGACTCTTTGATAGAGGTGTCAGAGAGGAGGAAACTACTCAGTATTATGGACGTACCTCTCATCCCCTGGAGTCAGATCAGAGCCTGTTCAGCTGTAGACCACCGAGGTCCATCACAGAACGCCGCAGGAGGTCTTTTCTACCAGTGGCCATCAAACGGTATAACTCCTCCTCCTTCTGCAGCTGAAACATCAGACACAGATAACAATAATATCAATATCATGTGCAATATTACCTTTCAATATCATGTGCAATATTACCTTTTCAACATTGTGTGTGGTATTACTTTTTCAGCATCATGTGCAATATTACTTTCAATATCATGTGCAATATGTATTTCAATATAATGTGCTATATTACCTTTTCAACATCAAGCGCAATATTTCTTTCAACATAATGTGCAATATTAACTTTTCACTATCATGTGCAATGTTACTTTTTCAACATCATGTGCAATATTTCTTTCAATATAATGTGCTATATTACTTTTTCAACATCATGTGCAATATTTCTTTCCATATGATGTGCAATATTATCTTTACACTGTCATGTGCAATGTTACTTTTTCAACATCATGTGCTATATTACTCTTTCAATATCATGTGCAATATTACTCTTTCAACATCATGTGCTATATTACTCTTTCAATATCATGTGCAATATTACTCTTTCAATATCGTGCAATATTACTCTTTCAATATCATGTGCAATATTTCTTTCAATATCATGTGCAATATTACTTTTTCAATATCATGTACATAAATCATATTCACAACAAATGTGGAAGAGGCATCCCATCAAAGAAACAGACACCAAATGTTTTAAGCTGGACATTGTATTTTTTCCCACATTTTCCTCAAAAAGCCGCTACTAGCGTAACACACATGAATCTCCGACCAAACTGTTGCAGGCCGAGTTGCATTGTGGGTAATGGAGGTGTCAGGTTTTATCAAGGAAGAAGAATGCATGAGGTAAAAAAGATGAAATTGTCTGGTTCCTAGTGCAATTCTCCTATACTCTTTCAACCTTTTTATAAAATTAAACTTTATATTTGTGAAGCTTTTTTAAGGTTTACATCTGCAGTAGGGATACAGGTTAACACATTTTTAGTCTTTTCATTGGATTCGTTGACAATAAGAAAAATAAAGAATGCCAGCCCTATTCCTTTAAGTCAATATGTGGAGAATATATATTATAATAATGTCCCCCAGTGGTATTATCAGTCAGTGTGACCACTTTCTGGTCAATAAGTCACTTTTACAGCTGCACTTAAGACATGAAAAATGTGTTTCATGGCTCCATATTTCACAACAGCCAGTGGTAGAGTTGCTTTAGTGTGTGTGTTGTTATAAGACTGCTTTGGTGACACACCTGAAAAGCCATTCCTCTTTTTTTTCCCCCCCAGTATCAACAATTAAGAGAGTGAGAGAAGGAGAGAGCAACCGTTGTGTTTACAACTGTGTCTTAGGTATCTCCTCAGCAGCTATGTGCCCATGGCAGACAGAAGAGGCAGTGCATGACAGAGAAGAATACGCGGGGGAGGGTGGGACATCACTCATCAACCACAGGTATTTCTATTAATATTCTCCAATGGTGTCAGCCGACAGCAGTTGAACAGTGGAGACATGTCAGTCATTGTTTGGTCTGTCTTCCAGTGGGTTTCAGGGAATGCGGGGCACAAGGTGTACCTGGAGGCAAGACATGGATTTGTATTTGTCTCAGTTTAGCTCAAGTCAAATTACCCAGCTGAACTGTGTGTGTTCTGGCTTGGATACACAGCCCTCAAAGAATACTTTACCGTAACGTCAACCGAGCACACCGATCTCAACCAAACACGACCCTGTTATTCTGTCAGAGTGAGGATTAAGAGCACTCACTTCACACTTATGGACGGGTTGTGCAATTTCTATTGTTATTAATACTAAAATAACAGGTTAAAGTAATAAAACGAGGACAGAAAGTAACCACTATTGACACAGGTTTGGTACACCCAAACCTTAAATTGAATGTTAGGTGGAGGCTCCCCCCCCCCCCCCCCCCGAAAAATGCCCCCATGGGTCGTTTGTACAAGCAGCTTATTATGTAGCCAATGTAAGTTATGTAGTCTAAGTTATGTAGTTTGTAGTATGTAGTTTTGGTTTCACACGGGATGCAAACAGTGGTCTCCTGTGTTTGTTTGAATTCACGTACATTTATTGTTAGGCGGCGACCTCTAATGGCTGTAGTACCCCAGGTGCCCCAGGTTGTAGTTCTAAATCGTGGAAATTAGTTAGCGTTTTAGAACTTTTTGTCTTTTTTTATGTCTATATAATTAACACATACAGCCAAAAAAACAGAAGTAGCTACAACAACAACAACAACAACAACAAAAAGCACACAAACAGTGGTCTCCTGGGTCAGAGTCCTGTGTTTGTTCGAATTCACGACCCATATTTACATTTATTGTTAGGCGGCAACCTCTAATGGCTGTAGTAATAGGGTGCCCCAGGTTGTAGTTTTCAATCGCATTCAATGTTTTTTTTTTGTTCTTTTTTTATGTCTATATAATTAAGACATACAACCAAAATACAGAAGTAGCTACAACAACAACAACAACAAAAAGCACATACAAAAAAGAAAATCACAAAATATGCATGCACACACACATACACGCATGCATGCACACACACACAAAGTGTGGGTGGAGGGTGTTATCAGGCTGAAAGACAAGTGCTGACAACAGTGATTTCTGTGGCTAATACCATGAAATGTTTTTTTTTATTCTCATTCTTTGGTGTTATTAATTCATATTCATTTGATTTGATAGGTATTTTCTTTAGTAAAACATCAATTCTTTTTAAAAATGCACCAACCTAACTTTGACATGGAAAAATCATATTGTTAAGACATACAGAATCTTTCGATGCTCCGTTTCTAAGATTCTTTTAAAAGTTTTAATAGGCTCCAGATGGACATATGGAAGCACATGACTATCTTTATTGTGCTGACATATTACAACCTATTCTCATTCCCAACTCATCACATACAGATGTTTGGTCAGGACCTCTTGGCGTCACTTTTTAACGCCCTGCACGTCAAACTATGACTTTCCTCTATGGTCGCAGTTTTTAAACATGTGGGGCACGTGGTTAACGTGAATACAAACAAAAATGCTTGCTTAAGTTCAGGAAAAAGATAATTATTTGGGTTAAGATAAGTCTTACCTTATTAAGGTCTTATCTGCCTATGTAAATTAACTTATGCAGCCAATGTAAGTTACGCAGTCAACGTACTTCTACGTTAACTTTTGGTTTCACACGGGACACAAACAGTGGTCTCCTGGGTCAAAGTCCTGTGTTTGTTTGAATTCAATTTTGGGGAGAATTCCCGTCAAATAACGGTATCTCAGTTCCTGATATTCAACACCAGTAGAAATCAATTTACGCATTTAATAAACCAATTTTGAAAATTAATTGACCATACATTTTCCAGTGACAATCCCCTGAAATCCCCTGACACCTTCTTAAAAAAAAGGAAGAACAATGATGATTCAAATTCCATCTGCAGACACACAGCCATGTCAAATTGATGTTAGCTAATGACAGACTATACACTGGTATGACAGCTGCTGCCTCAGGGCCTGTTAATTCCACGGGGGCCTGATCACTGAAATTGTTGGACGGATGATGGATGTTTCAACAATCTTTGCTAATTTGCATGGTACACTGTGTTTACATTGCTGCAAGTGTACAAACCTAATAAGAACTTAAAACATAAACATAAAAGTAACAAATTCAAGAAGACGTTCTCCTCCTCTGTAAGTTTAATCTTTGGGAATCATCACAAAGGGATATAGGAGAACAATCATATACTTCCATACCGCTAAGATTTATAGTGCTGTCTACTGTAATGTATGCTCAAGAAAACTTGTATCATCATGTATCAGGTTCTCGGAACTATTGCACACAGTCTCCCTCATAATTGTACTTGGACCCTTTAGTTCTGCGGTATGTTAGGTGTATCCACATGCCCAGCAAATTCTTCTCCATCACATAAGACTCGCCTGCTTGTTGTGACTCTCCAGTAACATCATGCTGGACCAAAAATGCATACTCTTTTTCTTTTTCTAGATACTTTTTTGGGTATTCCTGCAAGGGAGAGAGAGAGGATGACATGCAGCAAAGGGCCCTGGGTGGACTCAAACCCAGGCCGCTGCGATAAGGACCTTAATAGTACGCGCTCTAACCAGTGAGCTACCGGGGCGCCCCAACACAATATTTCTTTCACTTTATTCTTCTGGATATCCAATGGTTGATCAGAATCAATATTAGGCGTTATCGGATCAGAGGAATTTTCTAAGAACATAGTTCTAAAAACCTCCCTTTTTATAGTTTCCGCACTACAAGAACTAGGAACGATCGTAGTTCTTATATCGTGTTCACACCGGGCGCGAATAAATTAACCTACTTGCTTAATTCACGCGAGTTTGGACGCTGGAATCTCCTGTTTTGATCGCTTCATTCGCGCGAGGACTGCCGTCGCTCGCAGCGGAAGTTCAGATATTTCAACTCACGTGATGTGCGAATTTGCGTCATTCGCACGTCATTGCGCCGCCCAATTTGCGTCATTTGCGCCGCCCGACCGGAACTAGCGTCTTATCGCGTCTTTACATTGACTTTATATGTAATTCATCTGCGCAAATTATTTTATTCGCGCCCGGTGTGAACACGCTATTAGAACGCCGTTTCGAGGGACTTTTTTTTTAGCTCCGACTTCAGAGTAGGTACTCTCCCAGCACAAGATGAACTTTGAGTTACGTAAGTGTATGGTGATTTGGTCCAGACGCATGTGTACGTCAATGATTATACCGGCTGGCTTGCGTCACTTCAGCGTTCCTATTTGTGGTGCCAATGCAAACAGAAAAAAAAAAAAAAACCTTCGAAGTTTCTCTCAGGGAGTCAACAGAACTGTTTGGTCCAAAAAAACGCCTAAAATCAGATGTTCATTTCATTACACTTTTGATATTATATCTGTGTTAACACACAAAGAGAAGCAACTTAGCCAGGGAAGATAGACAATTGCGAGATAACTTGTGGGTTGGAGGATATGTAGGGATATCCGGGAAAGGCTTTTGAAGATCAGTGAATAGTCTGAATAGACTGGCTGCTCATTAAAACACAACGTTTGTGGAATGTGGATGTTGTGGCTTTGGAGTTGATGGAAAGCACCTTTGTTGAAGCTGGGCTGAGAAAGGCATTACAAGTAGTGTATTCGATTAGTCGTTCTGTTAAATAAGTTATCAGTAATGCGATCGGATTTTAAATGTAAAAGACCTGTTTTACTTCCCTGTGGAAGCTGTAGGTGCAGTGCTACAAAAGATCCACAGTAAAAGTTTCTTTCAAGTGGAAACTAATGTCCTTGTGTGGGAGGCATAGAATCTGTATGTGCCTATGTCTTTGTCGCTTGCTTGCATGCATGCTCTCCGTCCCTCTCTCTGTAAAGTTAGGATAAACCCACAAGACAGGAAAGTCGATATGTGATCAGGCCGCCATTTTTTTTCCTGCGTAAAAAACGGACCAACCACCACCCCAATTTGCATGTATTGCTCAGTACTTTGCTCTGATTGTAGGTCACGTTTCCTTGCTCTGATTGTTTGTAGGTCTATCCAATTGGGTCCAGAGGCATTACGGTCTGTGATAACACCCCTTGGAAATCAAAAATGAACTGACGTTCCAGACTAATTCGCAAATGCGTATTAGTATTAGCGATGCCAGGATAGACAAACAAACTGAACTGAAAACATAACCTCCTTTGCAGAGGTAAACATTCTTGAATGTATATACGTCTGGTTCTAATTAGAAGGACAGTTCTGGTTGTTTTGACCCTGTTTTGAAGTTTGTGCAAGTTTCTTTGTTTTAAACAATTCAACTGAAACTTGAAAGCAGTGTGATGGCAAATCTCACTATTTAAAGTGATTTTTGGTCAGAAACAGTCAGAAATGTGTAATATGTATTATATGGTTATTTTAGATATTTGAGAGTTATTAAGAGAAAAAAACATATCAGTCAGCAAGTCATATGATTATCATGTTAACACTGTTTACACCTACATTCTTGCTTTTCTACAGCTTCCATTAATGATTTATGACTGATGATGATGTGTTAGAGCACTTTGCTGTTTTAAGCTTTATATTTTGATGTAATGCTGAGTGTTAACAATTCATACAATCACCCTTTGACATTTTGTTATTTATTTTTTTTGCAATGCAATGACATTATTTTCAACAAGAGAAAATCTAGATGCTACAATTCCAGGAGCTACTTTAATAATGGAATGAGTGGTTATAGTGAACTGTTTGTTTCTACTAAAATAATTCAAATATTGGTAATAAATAGCCAAATAATGATTTATATACATAGTTATCCATGTTTTTGCCAATTTCTAGTATGCCTTGTAACAGAATAACAGTGTGTTTTAGAATTGGATAAAATGTGTGTATGAGTAAGCATGCCCTCAAACCTGATCTCAAACGAACTGGCTATTAGCTGGTCACTTAAGAAGTCACTGAAAACACTGTGCGACTATTTAAAGTCATTCTGGGAGTCAATATAGATTATTTTTAATGGGGTTGCTAACTTACAGGCACTATACGAGCTGACCTCATGCAGTAAATCATTTGTGTTTGCAAACTAAACCAAATGCCAAGAATTATTTGCAGCAGCTACTTGATCCAGGTCTGAAAAGAACTTGCTGGTGTAGAAAGGACATGTCATCACCTACAGTTACTGAATTAATTTTAGAATTACGTCAGGAGTGATGTTACGGCTGTGATTTGTAGTTGTGTTGAGCAATAAACCATTACAACATCAGTCGATGTTAAGTGCAGTGTGCCACCTGTTCTGTCTACACGAAAACACAACTTGAAAAACTTTACCTGCCGCCATGTGACGAATTACCTCTCACAGTTATTCCTATTTTTTTATGCCTCTGCGCCTGCAATAGCCATGGCCGGAGGCATTCTGTTTTCACGTTGTCCGTCCATCCGTCCGTCCGTCCCATTCTCGTGAACGCGATATCTCAGGAACGCCTTGAGGGAATTTCTTCAAATTTGGCACAAACATTCACTTGGACTCAAGGATGAAGTGATTCGATTTTGGTGGTCAAACAGCAAAGGTCAAAGTCACTGTGACCTCATTGCCGTCCCATTCTCGTGAACGCGTCACCTCAGGAACACCTTGAGGGAATTCCTTCAAATTTGGCACAAACGTCCACTTGGACTCAAGGATAACTAAGCAGATTTTGGAGGTCAAAGGTCAAGGTCACTGTGACCTCACATCCGCCCAATCCTCATGAATGTGATCTCAGGAACGCCTCAAGGGAATTTCTTCAAATTTAGCACAAACGCCACCTGAGCTCAAGGATTAACAGATTAGGGTTTGGTGGTCAATGTCATGGTCATTGTGACCTCACATCCGTCCCATTCTCGTGAACGCGATATCTCAGGAACGCCTTCTGGGAATTTCTTCAGTTTTGGTACAAACTTTCACTTACACTCAAGGATGAATTGATTTGATTTTCGAGGTCAAAGGTCATTGTCATCTCAAGTCCGTTCCATTCTCATGAACACAATATCTCAGGAACGCCTTGAGGGAATTTCTTTAAATTTGGCACAAACATCCACTTGGACTCAAGGATAACTGGTTTGATTTTGGAGGTCAAAGGTCAAGGTCACTGTGACCTCACATCCGCCCAATTCTCATGAATGCGATATCTCAGGAACGGCTTGTGGGAATTTCTTCAAATTTGGTACAAACGTTCACTTACACTCAAGGATGAACTGGTTAGATTTTCGAGGTCAAAGGTCATTGTGACCTCAAGTCCATTCCATTCTTGTGAAGACAATATCTCAGGAATGCCTCGAGGGAATTTCTTTAAATTTGGCACAAACATCCACTTGGACTTAAGGATAACTGATTAAATTTTGGAGGAAATGGTAAAGGTCACTGTGATCTCACAAAACACGTTTTTGGCTGCAACTCAAGAATTCATATGCCAATTATGACACAATGTTACACAAATGTCTTATAGGATAAAATTATGAAGTAATGAACATTTTATATCCAAATGGTCAACTTCACTGTGGTAATATAATGTTCTGCAAAAACACTTCTCTGGCTATTATTCACTCAGGAACAGAAGTGGAGACATTTGGTTAGGTGCCCACCTTGAAACTGTGGTAATTGTTTAGATCTTCTGTGCTGCCGGGTTGAACATGTGTGTGAAGCATCCAGGTTTTAGAATTTTCGGCTTCTTTGCAGCAACATCCATATTTGGAGCATTGCCATTGGAATTAATCATTGTAATATATGACAATATCATGATGAATTCCATTTCACAAAAGAAATAAACTAAATTTTATTAAATTCCTTCAAAGTCTTCACTACATATATGAGTCTGAACAGGCATGGATGTAAACTGCAACTTGACTGGTTGGCGGAGTCTGAAATCAAAACATAAATAAGATGATTTAATTAAATATTATGATATAGATAACACTACCATAAATTAAGCGTATTGAATACATAGCTTGGTCCAAATACAACATGATGAAGATAAAGGCTGATACAGAGAGAAAGCTGCCCTAATCCACAGCAGAGCTTTAAAAAAAAACAAAAAAAACAAAAAAAAAACAATCAGGCTCTAGTCGAGGCTTTTGCCATTCAAAATGTCTCCACTTAACAGCATTCCAGAGAGAACATTCCACATCATTCACATACCTAATGATAACAAATAGCCTATTATTACACACATATAAAGACACTAATGATCTGTCAAGAAGTAGACAGACGTGCAATTAAATTTGCTGCCTAGCATTTTACTGCAGGCACAGCAGACAGTGTGGTCGTAGTCCGGGGCTATCCAGTCTCCACAGGGGCGCTGCCGTGTTTCCTCTCACTGAACCATGTCAGTGGTTGGCCTCTAAATGCCACCATGGCAACAAGAGTGGCGCAAACCTGATGCTGATATTGTAGCTGGTTAACAAGATCATAATGAATGATGGTTTGAGGCATAGGAGGGAGTCCGTGAGTCATTACTAATGATGGTAAGAAAGGTGATACAGAGAGAGGCTGTATGCACATCTGTACAGTAAATATGAAACTACAGCCAGAAGCCAGTTAGCCTAGATTAGCACAAAATCTGGAAACAGCTATCTTGGCTCTCACCAAAGGCAACAGCATATGCCTACCAGAGCCTTTAAAGCTCACTAAATACAATAACTAAAGTGTAAAAACCAAGTGACAACCTCAGGGCCTGAAAAATGAAGCCAATGCTTTCTAATAGGCAGGGGGTGACTCCACTGGTTGCAAAAAGAAGTCAGATTGTATAGAAGTCTATGAGAAAATTAGCCTACTTCTTACTTGATTTATTACCTCAGTACCATTTTAGAGTAAAATAGACAATAAAGCAGGGTATGCTTTAGGGCATGCTACCTTGTGATTGACAAGTCGGGATCCTTCAGGTTTTTCAGTCAGATTCACCCCTCACTCCTCCCTCTCGTCCAAATATGGTCACTTCTGGCTCTAAAAAATGGTCACAGCCAAAATGCCAAAATCGAGGGTTGTGTCTAGATGATAACAAATGTCTTGCAAGATGGTTAAGGTTAGGCATAGACCTGGAATGGTTAAGGCTAGGCATTAACCTAGCAATGGTTTAGGTTAGTATAGGTCGTCGGGAAGCAAGTCTCACAAGAGTTTTCGCAAGGGTTACCATCTAGACATGACAGTAACAGTAGTCCACAAACCAATGGCTGGCTATGTGCACTTCTTTTATACAGTCTATGGTAAAAACCAAAGGTTATAGTTTCGCAGGGGGGGTTATGTACCGGGCTATTTCTTGGTCAGGCACAGTGCTGTTTCCCCTTGTTTCCAGTTTTTATGCTAAGCTAAGCTAACCAGTTGAGAGTGGTATCAATCTTTTCACTTAACTCTCAGCAAGAAAGCGAAGAAGCGTTTCTATTCCTTTAAGTTTGATTTGTAATTGGGATAAACAATGTGGTTCCATGGGTCCCAAACTCTTGCCTCACCTGACAACAACAACAAAAAAACTTTGGGCAGCTTCATTGGTTCCATGCTTCAAAAGAGTATCCACTGCTGCTAACAAGATGTGTTTTCACTGCAAAAAACTTGGCTGGTGCTGGTCATACGAACCTACATTACAATAACGACAATGAATGTGCATTTGTCACTGTCAGTGACTACCTCAGATCTTTAGCTTTAGGCCTGACCTACACTTTACCTCACGCTGTATAACCAGACGAGCTGTGATGTGGCCATTGTTCATAATGCGGCTTCTTCATAACAGTACCCTATAAAAAGCTTGGGTGACACAGAAACGGAATACTTTCTGACAGCACCAGCCTTTGTTAGGGTGAGAAAAGTTTAAGATCCCTGAGGATGGAGCCTCTTGGCCACATAGTCTCTCTCCCTCTGTACGTGACAGACGCGGCGGGCCAAAAGGCCAGTGGAGACAGAGACTGCTGAGAAAGAAAGGCGAGAGCTGGAACGAGGTAGAGCGATGACAGATTGGGAAATGAGGACGTAGGAGAGACAGACTGGAACTGGATTCTTTAAGTCAGAGAGATCGCATGTACTTTCTGTGACATTAAAAGGGAACATATGCAGGATGCATACACACCCTTGGCATAGCTGAATTTGTTTCATCTCAGACTCCCATGCCAAGAGACCCCGTCATGCCCCCAACCTATGAGCACCCACATCTATAATTAGCTTAACGCCACACCTACTTACCACCCACGTAACAAGAACAAATGATCCAGCATAATTGCACATTGGACATGTTCAAACAAAGACCTCCAGGATCTTTTCTCATGAGGTAGAGCATTTCTGTATCCACAGGAAGGCAAAAGTTACCAAAGGCAATGCAGCAGACCAACTGGACATACTCTTCCTTGCAGGTACAGGTACTGGGAGGGGGATGTGAAACAAAAGGCACTTGTGGCACCAGACTTATTATAATGCGGTGAGAAAGACGGAGACGAGGGAAAAAAGCTCGACGAGGAACTGAAAGAGAAGAAGGAAGAAATGAAACTGAAAACTGAATAGGAGGAGTGTGCCAGGAGCAGGTGATACCACAGATTTAATGATAACATACTGTATAAAAACAAACAGCCATTCCTCATATTAAAGATAGTAGCCTTCATGAGAATTCTACAGAAGCCCTGAGAGGCAAGTGAGAAAAAATATTCTGGTAATCCGTTTTGTAAGTCTGATTTAAATAGATTTCTCTCCTGTGTTTATGCCAGGATAATAGTTCCTTTAAAAAATAAAATTAAGAAAACCTTTTTCTGAGTTACTCTTTTTTCATTTGTGGAAACAAGTTAAAAAAGATAGGTTATTAGCCAGGTGATTATAGATTTTTTTTGTCTGGATAAGTGTTTGTTGTTGTAATACTCATTTGGGCCACAAGAGGCTGAAGTGCACCACTACCCCATGTTTAGTCTCACGTAGCCAGATTTATCTCCACAATGCTGCTGGGGGAAAGTCCAGGCAAGTCTGGATTGAATACGCTTTCAATCCTGGATAGTGAAAAAAAATCCCTGGCCTGTTTGTATTTCCTTAAACCAATCACAACTGTCCTGGGCGTCGCCACGTCCCACGTCTGCAAAATAGTGTCGGAAGGAAACCCATCATAAAAATTATGTAAACATATTCTTTGTAGATCTTTACAATAATTTACTTCAAGAACAGATACTTATTACACTATCCAAATCTTCCAGACTTGTCATTTTCAGCATGTAGGTTGATAGCTCAGAGGTTGTTTTTTGGGATTTTGGGAACGAGAACACGAACATGGACTTCCTGTGCGGCCAGGAAGTAAGGCTTTATCCCGGCACTGTTTGGTAAGCCTACCAGACTAGTCATCCTGTTATTAGCCTGCAGTGACACATTATGGGCTGTAGACGAGGATATAATGACGGTAGAGTAAATACATACAGAAGTAGACGTCCAGTAGTATGCACGGCCTCTGTCGTCATTTTTCATTACATAAAAGTACTCTAGCAAGTTACTTTTCTCAGTAAGTAATGCTGAGAAGTTACGTTACCCAACACTGCCCGTGACAAAACACTATGGCAACTGAAAGCCTCAGATTCGCATAATGGTGATGCAACTTTTTCAGCCTCCCACAGTTAAAGGCCAATACAAGGTAAACTGCTGTGCACTTCCATTGTAAAGCGATTGAGAGTGAAATACCACAGAGAGTTAATATAATGACATTTAAGCCGGGGTCATTATATTCAGGAAGTTGTAACATACTAACATCTGCCCCTGGTCACATCATCAGCCTCTCTGACATCTGTTACTAATGCTGAGCAAGCATATGGGAAACTTTGATGAAACTCAAAGATTTGGATTCATTCAAAATAAAACAGCCAACGTCTCTAATTGGCTTTTAAGATGGTTAAATCCCCTGACAGAAATCACGCTGACGTATCGGAAAAATCTCCGTAGTGCCACAGTCGGCTGTTAGCAGGTTCCAAGTTTGCATGCTTAACTTGGATGCAGTTTATCCATCCTGCTACGATCTGATCGTGCAACCATATTTATCAAAGGGGGGTTCTTATGCCCGGAGCCAATGATAACACAGCTAACGTATTACACACAAAAGCTATTGGATGGAATCACTCTCTACTCATGTGATGCTGGCCCTGTTGACTGTGGTTGCTAAGTGACAATCTTGATCAGCATTTATCGAAAGAGGCAACTAGAAAATATCTGAATGCGTGTGACCCAAGTTCAGAGGTTGACTGCAGTACAGTGCTCAAGACAGTGGCGCTGCCAGGGGGGGGGGGGCCTTCATACAATTGCTGCCCCCCCCAAAAAAATTAAATTAACCCACGGGACCGCCAGTGGTCTCGGCCAACATTACTGTCTTTAAGAGGCTGTAGGAGGCTCCGTTTTAAATCTGTGAAGATTTTGATATGATATGAAACTAAAACCCAACCTGGGGGTCCCGACCCATACTAGGGGTCGCTAAAGCTTCACAGGGGGGTTGCGAGGTCTTCTTGATTTTAAAGCGGTGTAAGAGAACTTTAACAAGATTTCATATTTTTAAAGTTATTTTTAAAGTTTGGATTATTATTTAAGATATAAACTTACATTACAAAAGTATACAGTTAAAACAACCAAAAGAGTAAACAGAACAAAAAGCCTATTAAGTAGCCTATGCATGATTGTTACAAATTTAAAAAGAAATACAAAATACAGACAGAGAATTGTATTAAAAGCTCCTGAAAATAAGAGGAAAACTCATCTCTGATGTAATATTCACAGGAAATAATCTGCTCAAAATCCAAATTACTCGTATTACACAAACTTCCTGCAGTTATTACTTTAACTATTTAGCTTATTTGTAGCCTACAGTTGTTTCAGTTGTTCTGTACTGTTAGTGTTATGCATTGAATGTTGAAAATCACATGTTTACAATTTTCTCCTTAATGGATGACAAATAACGTCATGTAAATAGTGTTCGTGTAAATGTAGTAAATGTGATATGCAAAGCAGTGGTTATTTAAGCACAATTACACACATGGACTGCATGCATGCACACATGCTGCACACATGCTGCATGCATGCACGCTGCATGCACACGCTTATCACTCTTCCATTACTTATGGCTTTTGGTTTTGATGCGCCACCCCAAGATTTGGGCCCCATCCTGCCACCTCTATGATACATTTCTGGGTGCACCACTGTGTGTGTGTGTGTGTGTGTGTGAGTTTAAAGGTTGACTGCAGTACGGTACTCAAGAGCTAAACAATGCAGAAACAGGCTCCAGACAGTGAGAGGGGTCCAGTGGTGGCCCCCGCAGTGCCCGGCCTGTTGAAAGAACGGCCTCAAATGCAGTAAATATTGACTTTGCTGAGTCAGTGTTTACCTCTGAGGCTTCTCGGAGAAACTTCGAGGCAATTCATTTTTGATTCGAGCCAATTTCACTGGTTTTTAGAAACGGGAGTGTAACACTGTAAAACTCACAGTGTATTTTAGGGTGTTTGTATGAAGTCGTCCTCCCAACAAAGCTTTAATTGCACTGTACAGGAGTCATTTTGGACATGCAAAGACTGCAATCTGCGTGCTCAGGATGTCGAATGCAGGGAGAGACCGTTTCCATTGTGCCTCTCTCAGTGTAAACTCAGACTTACACAGCGGCTGACGCCTGACCCCCCTTTTTGTATAAACTCAATCCAGAGCAGATAGCGGGTGGCCTGCCAAAACGCCACCTCAGCATTACTATCCTGTCTGCTTGCTGTTATGATGCACATACTCTACAATGACAACATTACATCAGTGCCTCTTTGTTTTTTAAAGGTCCCATATTGTAAAAAGTGAGATTTTTTTTTTTATTATAAAGCAGGTCTAGGTGCGCTCAATCCATGGAGAAATGTACACGGCCCGTATTCAGAAACTGTGCTTTTAAACGAGCCGTCAGGACGTCTGTAAGGTTGTGATGTCACAACTATACTATATATAGGTAGAAAGTGCTGCTGTAACCAACAACCATGCTGAATTTGTACATGTAAATTTAAGACATTTTTAGAGATGGTAGTTGTAGTATGGTGCATTATTGTGCTCTGTGTATTTTACATGTCTGTACATTTTTTGTACTATTGTTTTGTTTTTTGTATTCCTATTTTTATCTTGTGCACCTGACTGCAGATCAAGTTTCCCATCTGGGATAATAAAATAAATTGTGCTACAGTGCAGTTACAGTCATTCCCCAGCATCAATGACGGTGCAGAGATGTTGAGAGCGCAGATGTGGAAGACCCGTAAAGGCTGACCAATCAGAGCAGACTGGGCTTTTCTGGGAGGGGGGGCTTAAAGAGACAGGCGCTAAAATGAAGCCTTTACGACGGAGGGTGAATACAGGTATATTCAGACAGACAGTATGAGCAAAATCATGAATTTTTTGAACATTAAAGCATGTAAACATGTTCTAGTATGAACCTGAAAATGAGCAGTATATGTCCCCTTTAATCATTCAACATTAAAGGAGACCTATTATGCTTTTCCTTATTTTCTGTCACATAACATTATAATGTCAGATGTTCATATTAAATGGCCAAACTTGCAAATAATGAGGTACACATATGTAAAAGTTATCGCTGTGAGCAAAACCCTCTGATTTCAGACCGTTCTGAACACTTCTACTCTCGGCTTAAGTCAACCTCTGCCAGGTTTCTATATATGGTCATCTGCTCAAGGCACGCTACTGTAGTGTTTACAGTTTCAGATCACGTTCCTGCTAGAACATATCCGGTTGTGTAGTTTTTGGTTTAGGAGCCTTTACTGGTGAGAAAGTGCTGTTACACTCTGATAGTCGGCCCATCGGCTGCACTCACTGACGGACAGCAAGAGCTGAGCGGAGCTGAGCCAGAGACAGACACCCGGAAAAACTGACCAATCAGAGCAGACTTCCCTTTTTGGGAGGGGGTCTTAAAGAGACGCGACTGACCCGCGCATCACTAATAAGGAGTCAGGAGGTCTCGGAGTAACTGCAGCTGCATTCTTAATCATTCAACCTGTGTTTTTCATCAGATAATGTTAAGATAAAAAAAAATACTGGTTTTGGCTGGACTAGATTGAAATGTTTAATATAATCTGATGACATCGGCATGGTGGTGCAGCGGTTAGCACTGTCGCCTCACAGCAAGAAGGTTCTGGGTTCTTACCCGGCTTGGGGCCCTTCTGTGTGGAGTGTGTCAGCGTGGGTTTTCTCTGGGTTTCTCCGGGTCTGGGGCTTCCTCCCACAGTCCAGAGACATGCAGGTCAGGTTAATTGGCAGGTTGTCTGTCTCTATGTGACAGCCCTGTGATTGACTGGCGATCTGTCTCTCGCCCCAATGTCAGCTGGGATTGGTTGTTTCACAGAACCATCTGAGAAACCGTCATTAGAAACTGTCTGGAAAAGAGCAGGCGCTTTGAAAAAAATACCCATCAGGTGATTGGACGAACCATCTGTCTATCAAACTTGTGCAGAAGTCAGTCAGGAGAAGTGCAGAAAAGCCTTCAGTGTCATTCTTTGCTCTTCTATCAATGAAGAAATATTCTCCAGTTCTGATATAACCGACGCTATTGCGGTCTCGCAGCATCTACACGGATCTGCCATTGTTGTTGTGAATGAACACCTAAACCACGGCCCGTAGCTACGAGTCGCTCCTCACAGGACGCTGATTGGTCCGGTCAGATCGTGTCCAGACCCCCCAAAAACGCTTGTACTGGAGCCTGGCAAGATGGATTTTGTGCAATCAAGAAATCTGCGATTCTCGCCAGCTGCCTTGCAAGGTAATACAGCTTCTGCATTCATACGCAGATATCTATTTATAGAGCTGAACAGTATTGCAGCACAATCCGTAAAAGTCCTGTTGATTAGAACAATTACGGAGCATGTACGTAATGGAGAGACCTGTGCACGGATGCCAAAAAGCTTCTACTTTAACAGATAGATGAAGCAACGTGATGTATTCCATGTCTGACAGGAACTCATGAGAGGTGCTTCGGTATAAATGAATTTGTTCTCCCAGCGGAGGTCACACAGTGTGTTTAGAGATAGAAATGGATGGCCGCAGCACGTAATATTGAAAGGCCATTAATATAAAGGACTGATTTGCTTTGTCAAGGAGGCGGTGTCACGGCGTGATAAACGAGTACAAAGACTTCATAAATACCCTGGGAGAAAGGCACTGTGGCTGGGACAAACGCCCAGGATCCACTTAGAGAAACAGGAAGATTTATGGTCCAGAAAGGGAGAGGAAAAGAGAAAAGCCACGGAGAGAGTGTGAGATAGAGGACGAGAAAGAAGAAAGTGACAATGTTTCCTTTTAAAGTACAATGAAATATAGAGTTCTGTGGTATAATACAATATGATGGTAGAGGAGACCATCCCCTCTCGAAATATGGCTTACATTGTATGGCTTACAAAAAAATATTTTGTCTAGAAATCATTTTTTACCGCATTTTTTACAGGGTAAATTAGAGACTAACATTGAGTCAAATTAATTTTAGAATGTTGAAAAAAAAAATGTGAATGACCTCATGGCTGTCACATCACAGGTAAAATGTTTTTAAATTAAAATAAATAAATGTGTCGGGGCCAGGCCTGTAGCGAGGCAATTTTTTTGACATCAAGTTAAAAAAAACATGGCTTTTTATTTCACTTAAATAGATAAATCCACTTCTAAAAGCATTAATGCTTTTTTAAATTAATAATGTAACACTTGAAATAAAAACAGCTTCTTTTCAATTACATTTCTGATTATGCACCAATTGTGAAATTTGACCGATAGCCGAAAGCGATGTTTTTATGTTGTTGTTTATATTGTTTTTGTTGTTATTTATTCTCCCATTTTTTTGCCAGGGAAACAAAGAAATCTTTAAAATCGCTCAACATTTCATTACACTATCTTTGAATGAGCACAAATATCCTTAGTCTCTATACTCTGTCTCACCCCTTTCCTGTCTATCTTCAGCTGTACTATCAATTAAAAAAAAGGCAAAAAAGCAACAACAACAAAAAAAAAAACTTATCAAAAGTTGTTCTACAGCTCGGGCTTAAACAAAATATTATGCTTTCTCTCCCAGTTTTGGCAAATAAAATCCGCTACAAAAAAAAGTTTTCACTGTGACTTTGGCCTGAAGGTATAAAGCATTCTGAACTTATAATACATTATGTCCACCACTTATAGTACTTTATAAACCTTGTTATGCATGATCATAAACATTTATAATGACTTGTATAAAGCCTTATAAATGTATTATAATGTCTTATGAATGTGCTTATAATGCATTGTAGATATGACCTCTAAGTAAAGTGTTACCAAACAGCTTTTAATACAACCCTCTTTCACATGAAAAATATCATTTTTCTGGAAAAATAACTGCTTAAAAAGTGTTTTTAACCTTTTAACACAACATTTAGCCAACGCACACAACACAACAGATACATATCGACCACTGTCATCGGTGAATGTCATCTAATTTGCCGATATGCCGATTGCAGTCAACAAGGCGAATATCGGCCGATACCGATGTTCGGCCGATGTATCGGTGCATCCCTACTGATTAGCCTGGTGAAGACTTTTATCTTTTAGCTCTTCTGCAGAGGTGCTGCTCACTGGGCAGGTTGCTTCTGAGGACAGTAGGGACGCCATCACGGTGGTAGAAGTTGGTGCATATTAAACGCATGGATGCTTCAGCAGCACTTATGCTCTGCTGACGTCTCTGTCTGGTGAGAATTCCCGGTTACGATATTGCTTTTTAATTTATGCCTCTAAAAGTGCAGCTTGTGTAAGATTGGATACACGTAGCTTAGGTGCTGGTTATGTTTTATGTACGGCTTAAATTACTGGGTGCTTGTATTTAGTTATAACTACATGGAACTCCCCAAAAACCATACATAGGATCTAAATCCTGCAAACTGCAATACTTGCCATGCATGTGCCACTCTTTCTATGCCTGCTGTGATTCCTATCCTAAATCAAATGACACCCCCACACTGCTTTTTTTTTTTCGTGAAATCTTGTCTTACCTAGCAGTAAATTAGCCACTCGGCGTCTTAAAGAATCCGTTCATTTTCTCATGACTTTGTCCTCGTCTTTTTTTTTTCTCCCTTGTGCAAATCAGCACAGTATGAGGGGAGGAGTAACGAGAGAATGGGGGAAAGAGTGACAGCAATAAAAGACTTTTTTAGGGTGTAAATGGGTTTCACATTTTCATTTTTCAAAGTGAGTCATAGCTCATTAGACAAATGATATCAAGTCTTTTTTTTTTCTTGGAGGTGAAACGGAGAGCGGTAAAGTAACACGGAGGTGTGTCACGGCCAAATGGATGTGTGGGTTGGAAGACTTTTCCAGGAAAAAAAAAAGGTTGTGTGATTCAGTGTGGGAATGTTGAATACCTTTTTATTGGTCTTCTAGAAAAATAATTTAGCTGCTTAATAGCTTTTGATGCTTTTGGTGTTCTTTTCCCCGCTTTTTCTCCGTTGCCCACAAATCCTTTTGTAACTCTGACTTCACCTTTCCTGGAATGTCACAGCCCACACCACTCTGTCTGTCACTGTTTGCTCTCTCTCAGCTTTATACTGGGAGGGATTCCCACACCTGACCTCACATGGCTTCATTTTTGGGCACTTCAGCGCGCTCTTTCCTTCCTTTCTTGGCCTTAGTTCACCTTAGCTCTTGGCACGTCGGTGTCTTTGCCTGTCCAGGAATGGCAGAGAGAAATGGAAGAGCTTCATCGGCAGGTTAGAACACATCATTCACCGCTGTGTCCGAGCGTGGACGGATTACTGAACGACTACAAACGACCAACAACGACTGCAAAGAGACGCAAAACGACCGCAAGGAACGTAAAACGACTAAAAATAGATTGAAAATGACTACAAGGAGACCCTAAATGACTACAGAGATGCAAAACTACCACAAAGAGACGCTAAATGACTGAAAATAGACACAAAATGACCAAAAACATACACGACCACAAAGAAATATAAAACAATTAAAAATAGATTCTAAATGACTACAGAGATGCAAAACTACCACAAAGAGACCCAAAGTTATCACAAAGAGACGCAAAATGACTAAAAATAGATGCAAAACAATCTCAGAAATGCAAAAAATGACAAAGAAATATGAAACAACCACAAGATGACCACAGAGATGCAAAATGGACACAGAGAGCTAGTTACCACAAAGAGATGTAAAATGACTAAAAATGTATGCAAAACCACCACAAAAAGCTGCAAAACTACCACAAAGAAATGTAAAACAACTAAAAATAGATTCAAAACGACTACAAGGAGACCCTAAATGACT
Source organism: Heterobranchus longifilis (assembly GCA_028570985.1). NCBI lineage: Eukaryota > Metazoa > Chordata > Actinopteri > Siluriformes > Clariidae > Heterobranchus > Heterobranchus longifilis. The sequence goes on from JAOVVB010033743.1 coordinate 24,598, forward strand.
AAAAATAGATGCAAAACAATCACAGAGATGCAAAATGACCACAAAGAGAGCTAGTTACCACAAAGAGATGCAAAATGACGAAAAAATAGATGCAAAACCACCAGAAAAAGATGCAAAACTACTAAAACACAATCACAGAGGTGCAAAATATCACCAAAGAGACACAAAACAACCACAAAATGACAACAAACAAGTGCAAAATGACCAAAATAGATACAAACCACTACAAAGGGATGCAAAATAACTCTTTGAGTTTGGGTGTCTTGGTCCTATGTAGACAGGGTGGGGGGCCCATTGTCTCATATGATTTGCTGACTGGTGAGAAGCTAAAGGGCCGCATTACAGAAACTTCTTATCTTAAGTCTTAAGATAAGAAGAGTCTGAGATAAGATTTTTAGGAATCCAACTTCGGTTACCAATTTTAATGACCGTTACAACCAACGTTACCGATTTAAATAACTTAAGTAACCGTTGTTTTTCTCAATGAAACATAGGCTACTGAAACTACATTGAAACATACAAAAAATGGAGCAAAAGCAAAGACAGGCACTTCACTTTAAGACAGGTGAGTCAGAGGCGTCTGTAACATCTGTAAACAAATCCAAAGTTGTTTTTTTCAGGAAATGTAGCCTACAACAACACTAACTCGGGATATAATTGAAAGAGTGGGTTAAGATAGCAGACGCAGTCTCAATGCTATCAAAAAGAAAATAAGCAGGCAGCTCTGTCGGTTGTGTAAAAGCAATAAAAGAGCAGCCATATGGATTAGTTATCCTAAATTTTGCAAAGTGTAAGATTTTGGGAAGTTTCCTAGTTTCCCATCTTAAATTAGGATAGGAACATTGACTTCGAAACTGTAATGTCTGTTTTCCTCCTAAATCAGGCTAACCCCAGTTACCATGGTTACCAAACAGTTAAGATAGGATCTGCGAGTTATGAAGTTTCAGTAATACGACCTCAGATCTGCATAATTGGAGAAGAAAAAACACCCACCTAAACCTGAATTATTAGCCAAACCGCCATCTAGTTACTTAGCCTAATTATTTCTTGCCGACATAATTCCACGATCTCTTAACGATCACATGAGACGGAGAGAAGCAAACATGAGCGCGCTTGAAATAGGAGATGAGTAAATAAATGGAGGGGCTGTGAGAGTGTTTTGAAACTTCCACAGAGTTGGCAAGTTGTGTGTTTTTCCTCAGGCAGAACACAATCATTTTCAGGGAAATGGCTGATGCCTTCCAACTGTATTTTGTGTGTGTGTGTGTGTGTGTGTGTGTGTGTGATATCATATCATCATATTTTGATTGGGCCATCATAACATCCCACAAGCGGTTGTATGTAATCAAACAAATGTGGCATCCAGTCGGAGTTTAATTTGCCAGCATGGGGTAAAAATCCATTCATTTCCCTCAGGCCTGTGGGACTTGTTCAGTGTACTTCTATTAATTGTGTAGCTCCGGGCTCAATGACTTGTTTAAGCAACTCCAGCTCTGCTTGAGTGATAATCTGCACATGCAATTCACTGTACATGGTTACAAGCAATACATTTTGATGCATTTTGATGCACAGTTTTGTGGCCAGCAGAGTGGACAAACACGAGTGCAGGAGCAGCTGCGTGAGTGAAAAAGGACAGATTGGGAGTCTGTGGTGAACATAGACTATCAGGGATGCAAACATTGCTGTGAATGGTTCAGTGTTTGTATGATCTGCGATAGATGCCGTGTTAAAGTTGCAGTAGGCAGAAAGCAAAAAAAAAACGCCAGAATTTGAAGCAAAGTGGGACCTTTTCTTGCAGCTCACTCCCTTTCCTATCTTTGTTTAGCCCCTCCCACCACATGCGCACATTCGTTTTGGCCCGATGGCCGATGTTGTAAGTAAACAGCAGCGGTTCAATGAAGAAGCTCTTTGAGATGACAGACTGTGATTCATCAACATGAACTTGAATTAGCTGCAGCTGTTAGCCTGTGGCTAAACTATTAGCAGCATTTTCTCTCCGTCTCTGAGACGCTTTGCCGATATTGACACTTTGTTTTATTGTTTGTGTTGTTTTATTGGGTTTGTCACTCTCTTTTATAATGTGTTCACACCCGGTGCGAATAAATTAATTTGCGCAAATGAATTACATATAAAGTCAATGTAAAGACATGATTAGACGCGAGTTCTGGTCGGGCGACATGAATGACGCGAATTCGCTCACCGGGTGAGTTGAAATATCGGAACAGGCTAATAGCAGGGGGGCGTAGCAGGCTAATAATGCTATCCGAACAAGGTGAGAGGAGACGTAAACACGGCAGACGAGACGGCTAAGCTAAAGGCTAATCCCAGCGGAGCAGCTCTCCAAACTGTTTTCACAGCAAAGACTGCATTTTTACACAATTTCGTTCCTCTATGTACTGTACCGCACTGTATATAGATGGATGACAAAAAAAAAGTCTTGTCTAAGTTAAGCATTGAATTAGCTACAGCCCCTTTAGCTTCTTTTACCAAAGGCACATCAGAGGCACATGCACGTGCATCTGCGTTTGGCGAACAGCCAATAGGAACTTTCTCTCTCTCTCTGAAATGACCTGTGATTGGCCAACATCTTCCGTCACTAGCTAGATTTTCTAAAGCCTGAAAACAGAGCTAAGAGGTGTAGAAGTCTAGTTTTCTCTCAGACCATTTGAATTACAACATGCTGAAAGGTGATTATGGAATTTCTTCCCAATGACACCAAAAATATTCTGCCTAATGCACCTTTAATGTTGAGAATACTGCATATGACCTCCTCATGATGCTAGGTTCCCTTTTAAAAAGGTACCCTGTTGAGTTTTTAGCCACTAGTGGGCTGTTTCTCCGACTGCACTCTCCCAAACAGAAGCACATAACAATTTATTATGCAGAATGATGTCATCGGACCGTAAGGCGAAAGCATGACCCGCCCAAACTCTGCTTCTGATTGGCTTATTATTCTTACACTAACCTGTGCTGAACACAATCTCACTCCTCATGCCTAAATCTAACCAACAAAGGCAACAAATACCAGCCAATCAGAGGTGGAGTAGGGCAGGGTCAAGCCTTTGCCATGGTAGGAAGGTCAGATGATGTCATTCTGCATAATAATTAGCCATGCGATTCTGTTTGGGAGTGTGTGTCGTATTTTCGGAGAAACAGCCCTTCGGAGCAATGCTTGTTTGTTTTTTTGAGATAAAGGTCTGTCAGACAAATGGGCTTTCGTCCAATGGGACATTTTTCTGATGATTGGGGCTCCGGAACAATGGACAGTCCCCCGGCCGCAGTCACAAACCAAGACACTCCAACAAAAGCAGGAAAAGAGCAAGCCGATTGGAAACACGGATGTAAAAGATGCATTCGAATGTTGCACAATCAGCTTTGCAAAAATAAATGATGAGGAAGGCCTCCAGGGCACACAATGCATTTTTGTGATCAGCGTTAAATGTAAACATAACTTTGGTTGTTAACAAGAAAATTGACTGTCTGGGAATGACTGTAGCAGCTCTTTCTACCTATATACAGTATAGTTGTGACATCACAACTTCACAGAAGATTTGACGACTCGTTTACAGTCACAGTTTCTGCATATGTTCTGTGTGCATTTCTCTGTGGATTGAGCATTTTTATATAGTATTTAACATTTTATATAGTATTTATATAGCACCTAGACTTGATTAATAATCAACATGATACGACATGGAAATCTCACTTTTATAATACAGGACTTTTAAAATGTTGCACAATCGGCTTTGCAATTTAATTCATGAGGAAGGCTTCAAGGATACTCACAATTAATTTTACACTACATGTAAACATAATTTTGGTTGTTAAGAAAATGCCACAGGTTACCTTTATTATTATCATTTATTTTGTTATTACTGGTGTGAGTGACACTAATGTCTCTCTCCCTCTTGTGCATATTCAAATCATGACGTGCTGGCACTCTGACTGACCAGACTAACTGAGATCCTTCCCAAAAACATCCCCATAGCCAAGTGGCAGTGCATCAAACCCAACATCCAAAATCTGGATGTCTCAGAAGTCAGAAATAAGCATCCTTCGTAGCAAACACCTTACATCACGCCTCTCTGTGAGCATTTGTTTGCACGGGGAAAGCCCCATGAAGATCGAGCGGCAAGGCCCGCAGCCATCTGCCTATGATTACAGCTTGGGAACAACATTACAACAATGGCCACTTGGGCACGACAAAAAAGCAGGGGAGAGCCCAGCGATGATCGCACACAACAATTACTGGAGAACCAAATCCCCCAAGTCGGCTGTTTGTAGGAGTGAAACCCAGAGATTTGGCAAGCCGGTGGTTGTGAGGCGTCCAACACGCAACTCAAGCCAACCAGCACACTCCCGATCAGATCAGCGTCATGTGTGGTGTCACGCTGGACCCTAATCAAAGCCACGCATATATTATATTATATATTGTGTATATAGTATATATGTTATGTAACAAAAGGGATGACGAGCCTTGCGTGACGCATTTTGTCGCTACTTGAAGACCTTTCCAAAATTCAAGAGGTCTGACAAATATTGGATGGTTTCTTGGATACAAATATGTACAATGTATACAAAATATACAAATACAATCTGCAGCATGAACAGAGAGGTGTAATGTGTAATACATCTAGACCATGATCCCGCACAATTGTGTTGTTGGCAAGCAAAGTATATGCTTTCAGATTTAATATGCTACTCTTTACAAAGTGCCTCCTACAGTACGGTAGGGTTTCTCTGAATACAGAATGCTTTTCTGTACACTTTTGATTAAGCAAACACGACAAATCGTAAACTTTTGCAATTGCACACTGGCCAAACCCAGACAGGGATTTGTTCCCACTGATTTTTTTTAATTTTTAGTTAAGAGAAACCTAACAGCAGCTGTTTTTCCTGACGTTCTGCGGTTAAAGCTCTCACATCACTGCAGTGATGTAAAAGTGTACTCCAGGGTGTGTTGGTCCTCTGTGACATCACTATCGGGTGTGGTCTTGGAACTTTCAGCCAGATAGAGTAGGAAAACGGGAGAGACTAGATTGACTCGCTTGGCGCGGCTACCCAGTGTGCCTTGCGGGAAGACGCGCCCTTACTCTGCCTCTGATTGGCTGTAACCTTTGAGGCGTCTGCTAAACGCATGGATGTATAATAAGAACTGGATAGGGAGCCGCCGCTCAGCCTTGGAGCCATTTTTTTCCCAGTGGCCACCCACGGTATTGCAGGTAAAAATCCCCCTGCGGCCCAAAAAACTTTTTCGCCATAGACCACCATTATAAAAGAGACGTGTGTAAAACTGTTGACAGGACACCTCGATTTGCAAACAAGGTTTATTTTGACTCTATTATGAATTTCTAATCCATTAGGTTTTCCATTTGTAAAACTTTCAGAGAAAATTGTTGCAACTACTAATGCCAAACATGACATAATTTCCCCAGCAAATCTGATGCGACAAAGCCAAATTTTGCTCCACAAACTTGCGGGACAGCAGCAAGCTAACACCTGCGACCCCCTTGGGTGTTCCACTAGTCAATCTAGTCTCTCCATAGGAAAAAAAACATTAGTTTACAGGGTTTTACAGCTAGTGCTTATTAGTTTTAAAGGTCCAGTGTGTAGTATTTACTTGCCTGACTTGGCAAAAATGGAATACAATATTCATTAGTATTTTTTAATTACTATATAATCTCATCAAAATAAGAATTATTGTGTTTTTATTACCTCCGAATGAGCCGTTTTTATCTACATGGGGAGCGGGTCTCCCTCCATGGAGGCGGCCATCTTGCAGCTACAGTAGCCCAG
>JAOVVB010033753.1:0-15457 GCA_028570985.1 Heterobranchus longifilis
GCAAAATGAATTATTGCTGTGATGTATTTTTATAATGAAATAAATACATTTCATATATATTTTAAATTCATGGTTTATGGCAATTCATGATGTATTTTTGTAAGTTTGGATCCCGGGGAGACACCAAATTTTTCTTTTGGGTCTTGAGCTGGAAAAGGTTTGGGAACCCCTGCTCGAGAAGACCCAGAATTCCTTGCTGCTGCCCTGTCAGGCCTGTGTCTGTGTCATTTTAGGTCCAGTCAGACCAGTCTGCCACCATGAGACCAATAAAGACACAGTTTGTTTACAGAAAACATACAGCGTCATACATGATGCCAGAGACACGGTTAGAATAAAACATGCACTTACATGGCTCACAGTAATACTGCACAGGTCTCTCTCTCTCTCTCTCTCTCTCTCTCTCTCTCTCTCTCTCTCTCCGAATAAAACCGACTGTTTCCGAGGAATGCGCGAGCTGCCTCCTTGCAAGCAGCCATAATTGGGATTATTCAGGAATAATTCGCCTAATCCAGCCGCGTTGTTTTTCTTTTTCCTTTTTCTTTTTTCACGTCGTGATTTCGACAGCGTTTGGCGACGTGAATCCCCCCGTGACATCGCTGGATTTGTCGGAAATGTATTTCTTCTGTCACGGAGGCTTTTTTATTGTGGACTATTAAGATGTAGTCCACCTTCGCCTGGACAGCAAAACAAAGACTGCATATTAACAGTTCAGGGTAAATACATCGCCTTTTTTTTTGACAGAAAGATGGGAAAAAGAGACGTATCGAGGCTGTTGTCTGTGCGGACTAATTGTTCTGGTGCCACTAGCCAATATACATGCCAAGACGATTCATTTAGGGGATGCGCGATCTTTTTTTTCTCCTCTCTAACGTTTGTGGGTGGGTTATTATAAGCATTGAAAATCTGACATCATTTGGATATATGTGAACAAGATATGTGTTTTTATCGCGTCTGTTTCTAGCCTTCTGGAAATCCATCTTCGACGTGATGCAACATAAAAATCTGTTTTCTCGGATGATATTCAGACACAAATGAACACATCCCTCTGTACGAGACTGTAAAAAGGGTGGCGGTGGATGTTTTTTCCACATATCTCCTTAAATGTGGCAGAGTCCTCACCCTGGATGGTTTGATCAGCTGTTGATTATTATTATTATTATTAGCCGTTTATTTTATATGTTGCTCAATTCGATTTCCTCGCGATGGATTTATGCATAACAGGTGTTGTTTGAGCCCGAGAGCACAGCACGAGCATGAGGCTTTATTATGTGTTTTTCTCCCCATTTAACAAACAGTGAAACAAAGCGACTGGGATCTTTTTTTTTTTTTTTTTTTTTTTCATTTTGTTTTTGTCTTGAGAGAAGAACAGATCCAAAGAAAAAGATGAGAGGATGAAAGGTAGGTTATCATCTCTGTCTCTCTCTCACACATAAACACACACGCGCACGCACATACACACACATCAGAGGTGATTTTGACACCTGTTCATCTGTTTTTCACTCCAGCCTGTGTGTTTCAGGCCTAGCTGACATGGCAGCCATCTAATCAGGTGAAATGATATTTGTCAAGGTGGCAGAGAGCTGAAAAATAAGCCCACAGTTACAGCAGATCATATTGTGTTTCATGGCCTACATAGACAAGGCCCACCCAGACAAGCACTGCTATGTTTTATTATCACCTCGCGCCTATGAATGAGTTTTTAGATGAGGCTGCATCTTGAATCTTTATTTTTTTTAAATCTAATTTTCATGTTTTCAATCATGTCTACTGACTGTAGGCTCCTTGCTAAAACACAGATGCCTGTCTATGATAATCACAATGATAACTTTCTCCTCCTGTTGAGTAAAATTCAGTATAGGGCTGTACTCGATTTGAGAAATTCTTAGACTAACTCATACGATTTTGTCGACTAATCGATTTAATCTACAGATCTGTAAAACTGAGTTTCCCCACAAAGAATCATGCAAAAGCTCCACTTGTGTTTCCCAGAGATGTGCTCATAAGTTTCTTAGAAATAAGTAATTTTGCATGAAAAAAAGCATAAAAAATAATCGACTAAAGAAATCTTAGTCGACTTAGACCAAAACGACAGATTTGTCGACTAATCGAGTGGGCAGCCCTAAGATTCACACACGTAGGCCTACGGTTAAAAACAACAAATGGCTGCCTTCTCTGCCATTATATTCTCATATTTGTTATGTGCTGTGAATGGTATACCAGATTACACCCTCTGACTGTCACGCACATACACACGCACAGAGCAGCAGAGAGAAAAGCATAAAATGTTCTTTTGCTCATTTACAACATCTCTTGTTTGTTGGACATGCCCAGTGTTGGTTGTACTGTGTCTGCTGCTCCATCCCCCTGTACACCCCCATGCATTCACTCAAACACCCACACTTGCACAAAGTATGTGAGCTGTTGTATCTTAGCAACGGGCAAGGTAATTACTGAGAGAGCCAAGGAGCTGGCATGCTGTAGAGCTGCTGATCTGATCCCAGCCTTAGAGAAACAGGAAGGCAAAAAGATTTCCACTGTGTTGCCCGACACAGCACTTCTGTATATTCATGCTGTAAAATGTAAGTTTGGTGTCCGTTTAGTGTTTTAGACCTAACAAGCAACGTCAGACATCTTGTTTTTTATTCTTCAAAAAATGTGTGTCTCTGTTCACAGGTGGTGAGGTTGTGGACAAAGAGGAAAGATGAGTCTGTCATGTAGAAAAGATCCGTACGGCCTCGCCTTGTAAAGAGCCGTGGGAGACGACGGCTGTAGGAGGATCAGTAGTGTTTATAAAAGGGCCCGAACCAGGCAGGCTCTCGTGGAAAGGTGATAGAATGGCTAACCAGAGCTTTGCCATAGATGGCCCCGGCAGTTTGTTGGCCGTACTGGCTTCGCAGAGTGGAATGGCGAGAGCCGCCGGCGGCGGCGGCAGCAGCAGCAGCAGCAGCAGCAGCACTGACGGCAACAGTGGAGGAATCTCTGCCACGGATGTGTCTGCCTACTTTAAGCTGGTCTTCTTGGGGTTGATCATCTGTGTCAGCCTCGTAGGCAACCTCTTGGTCTCCATGCTGGTCCTACGAGACCGGACACTTCACAAGGCTCCCTACTTCTTTCTCCTGGACCTGTGCCTGGCCGACGCAGTCCGCTCCGCCGCCTGCTTCCCCTTCGTGCTGGTTTCGGTCCACAACAGCTCGGCCTGGACTTACAGCGCCTTGAGTTGTAAAGTTGTGGCTTTCATGGCCGTGCTGTTTTGTTTTCACGCTGCCTTCATGCTGTTCTGCGTGGCCGTCACCCGCTACCTTGCCATCGCCCACCACCGATTCTACGCCAAGCGCATGACCATCTGGACCTGCGCCGCCATCATCTGCATGGTGTGGACTCTGGCCGTCGCCATGGCGTTCCCACCTGTCTTCGACGTGGGGACGTACAAGTTCATCCGCGACGAGGATCAGTGCATTTTTGAACACCGCTACCTGAAGACCAACGACACCCTGGGCTTCATGCTCATGCTGGCCGTGGTGGTCCTCGCCACGCACGGCTTCTACGCCAAGCTGCTGCTGTTTGAGTACCGGCACCGCAAGATGAAACCGGTCCAGCTGGTGCCGGCTATCAGCCAGAACTGGACCTTCCACGGTCCGGGGGCCACGGGTCAAGCCGCAGCTAACTGGATCGCGGGATTCGGTCGTGGTCCCATGCCACCCACTCTGTTGGGCATCCGGCAGAATTTACACAATCAACACCGGCGGCTGCTCGGGATGGAAGAGGTGAGGTCAGAGAGGAGGCTGGGCAGGATGTTCTACACCATCACCCTGTTATTCCTGGTGCTCTGGGCGCCGTACATCGTGGCGTGCTTCTGGAGGGTGTTCGTCAAGTCCTGCACCATCCCTCACCGGTACCTTTCCATCACGGTGTGGATGAGCTTCGCCCAAGCCGGAGTCAACCCCATCTTCTGTCTCCTGCTCAACGAGGACCTGAGGAAAGTGCTGCGAGCTCACCTGCCCACCTACTGGAGGACTAAACAACACCTGCCCCAGGACGAGGCCTACTGCATTATGTGATATAACGAAAAGAATGTTTCAGGTTTTAAACTGAGAATTTGGAGAATAGAAGCGATGTAAACGCACCTTGGTTAAGTGTCTGTTGTTTTGCACAACAAAATCAAATTTTTGCCAACAAATGCAGGCACAGTGCCATTTTATTAAGAATGTTGATGTTTGAATAAATGTGTCAGGTGCAGAGGTTTGAACGGGGGCAATAGGAAAAAAAAAAGCCCCGGTGACACTTTAATGGTTTGTATTTCTGATGATGTACTGTATGATTAATAAGTGGGAAAGATCACAACTATCACCGCTCCAACTAAGTGTGACAGATGCCATTTTAAAATAATGTTGCCTTATTTCAGTGGGACACGCCCCAGAGCTTTCGAATGAGTTTCTGTGTCACACACATGAGGCACAAAAACAGACACACGGAGAGAGGTTTGAAATCCTTGAAGAAAATGTGTTGCGGACTGTGAATAGAAAGTGTTGATCAGAGCGTTACTAACTCTGAAACACATCAAGGAACTCAAAGGGTCTGAACGGATTGATAGACCACCCCGGACGCCTTTTCATGTAATTCAAAGGAGACTGCAGAATATCGAATGGACCCAATAACCTTGGATACATTTAAATAGCTGTTGTGAACCCAAGAAGCCCCTAACATGCTTGATTTTTTGGACTTGATTTAGGGCGTGTCAGGTTTCTTTGTATCATAAAAAAAATTGCCTGTTTTTCCTTTATTTGTAAACTATACATGTTAAGCAGATGACACTATTTTGAAATATGACTTGATTTCATATTGTACAGACTGTACAGGAATGTATATTCCTGCTTGTGTGTTTTTATATAGCATTTGTGTGTATGTGTGTGTGTGAGAGAGGTAGACCGAGAGGAGAGGAGCGAGGGAGAAAGATGAGAGAAATAATGATGATAGAATAGGTTCCAGTAATATTGAGTCAATATGAAAGCAGCCTCATCTCGGTGTCTCAAAATTCATGCAAAATTGAACAGGCCTCATATGGAAATGTATCCTTTAAATGGATTTCCGTAACTGAAAATGTAGTCCGATTTTTTCAATGTACAAGCAAACATAAAATACAGATGGATTATGGAAAAAGGGGACAGAATAATTAGAAAACAACACTTGTGCACTGCAAACAGGCCGGAGGATTTAATGACTTGAATGATGATGTAAATTACGTCGTTTGAAAAAAAAAAATCATTAGCAAATGAACATTTATTTGCAAATGGTGATCTTGGGAATGTTTTTAAAGTACTGTTATGCTCTCACCAGAATACAAAAAAAAGAAGAAATGAAGTGGCACTTAATGGAAAAGAAACTTGAATGTTACCAGGCCCTTTTATATTTCCCCCATAGACTGTAAAAAATAATGGACGTAGCCACCGTGACGTCACCCATTGATTTGTGGATTACCTTTTTGAAGCCTCACGTTTAGCATTTAGGCCGTTGCCATCTTGGTCTTTTGCAACCGGAAGTGACCATATTTGGACAAGAAGGCGGAGCTGGAGAGAAGCTCTAATCCGCTGACATTTCAATGGCAATGCGCTAAACTAACCGCTGAAGAAGGAAAGTTTGCATATTTTCAGCTGGCTGATGTCAGACATCCGGTGTATTTTTTTACGGCTGGTGAGCGGGGAGGTCCAGACGTTCGTTCCGCTAGCACTAATTTGTTAGCTTGGTTAGCAAGGTGCAACCAAAAAGTCATAAGACAAAAACATAGACAACACCCCAAAACAAGTTCACGTCTATTTAAATGTACACAGTGCCATGGTTAGCATTGCTAAGACTATCGTGTCGCTAGCACAGCGACTTGTCAATGAATGGTAGCCCCGCCCGAAAGCATGCCCTGCTTTATCGTCTATTTGACTCTAAATGGGACCGTAATTCACTCAATGAACATCATGCTATATTGAAGAACATTTGATAGACTTCTATACAACCGGACTTCTTTTTGCAATCACTGGACCCGCCCCCTGCTGGCTACTGGAAAGAATACAGGTTTAAGGCACTTCCGCATTGGCTTCACTTTTCAGTCCCGGAAGCTACGTCCATCTTGTTTTTTTACAGTGTATGATTTCCCCCCAAAATAAATGTCACCATCTGAGTGTCCTGGATCACAGTAAGTTCAAAAATCAAAACGTCTTCAGGCTGGATACGACCCCAGAGAAGTTTGGTGTGTGGAAACCGGCTTAGAGTACATGAAGTTGTCTCTCCAAATTAAGATTCATGTAATACAAATGTCAGACCTACAGTATGTTAGGCATAGATATATTTGTGCAGTCAATTTTCTAAATGTGGACACTTGCACAGCATACTGTATTAGCATGCATTCCACTGCATTTCATAGATTCAAGACTGGGGATTACAACTTGTACAGATGTTGATGTGGAAGGACGAAGTGAAACGGGAACTGAGGTCCATAATTTTTACGTCTGGCATTCCTTCGCGAGATGATATTCTGTAACTGTACAGTTTAACTGAGGTGGTTCTTTTGCCCACTCATCAATAAAGACTCTACTTTTGATGCATTCTGAGTTCTGGCCTGCCTGGATATTGACATGGCTGGATCCCTGTGACACTTAGACCACCTCACAGTACATGTAGCACAAATTACACCCTGTGTGCATTTTAGTGCCTGAACGTGTACCAAAAAAGGGGTACATTTGTGACAAATCAGTCTAGCCCGTTGCTAAGTCTAGCTTTGTGCACTTCACTGCATGAAATGACACTTGACACTTTCCTCTCCACTGAACACTGAACACCAACCGCTGTAGAGTCAAAATGATTTGTGATTTCTTACTCAAGTACCAACCTTTCAAATCTGTGGAGACAGGTGTATAAATACACATAAAAAACTGAGTAGGGGAATTAGAATTGTTAAAAGAGGCTTGAACGGAACTATGTGGGAACAGAAAATGTGTTTGGATCTAATAAGTACGTTTCTTAAGCTTCCTGCAATAAAAAAAAAAAGTGAGACGATGTAACTTTTGCTAATCCGCAGCCAGTAAGGCTACGAATCAAAGTTACAGGATAATGGCAAATTACAAATAGAGAAGAGTCATAAAGTTAAGAACTTGACTAAGCAATGTCATATTATGTTGTACAGCAATACTCAGTCGGAGATATGAGGGGGGATGAGTGGGGATGCCATCCCCTTTGTTAACCTGCCACCCCCCCCCTCTCTATCCCCTAGTAGCAGAGAGAGTGCGGGGGCAGAGGGATTGTCTAGTCTGCCTGACTCATTGATCCTTTACCTGACTGAGGTTTGTGCCAGTTAGAATCTATGGCCCCGACCATGGCTCTGAAGTATCAGTTGCAAACGGCTAACAAACGTGAGCGTAGTAACTCTTACGACAGTTAATGCCACTTCTTTTTGTTTTTTTGTTTTGGAGCACTCGACATGCCGGTGTTGTGTCGAAGACCATTTCCCCGTTGATATGCGTTTCCCCCTACCTAAATCTAAATCTGAACAAAACCTTATCTTAACCCTAACCACAGGGGGCAGCTGGCACTACTGCAAACACCATTTTAACAGGAGGGAAACACTATTCGACTGGGGAACAGACTTCGACACAACAAGGCAGAACCGGATCAAACGTCAGCCACATCGGCAACGAATTTGAAACAACACATGGAGTTGAAGCATCCAACCAGTCTCGAGCCGAAATTAAGAATTTATTAGGACTGTGAACTAAGGACTGTTTATTTTTATCTGTGTGAACTGAAGTTTGAGCTAGCTCTTGTGAACTTGCCAAACACTAGCAGCCAAACTGTGCTGTGTATTGATAAATCCATGGCGCTGTCCGTGGTGCTGAAGTAGCAGACGGATTTGTAATTGCAACTTTTTCTCTGAGCCCCGCCCTTCTGTCAGTTTTGTCTTGGATCTATAATATCCTCTTAAGTAATATAGCTAGAGGGGGATTATTAAATACAGAACCAAAAGAGTCATTTATGAGGCAGTTCGCTAGTAGCAGAAGAATGAACAAATTAACAAATCACCTACAGCAAATACCTATTTAGTTAACATTAGCTACTGGTCATACCAGACCAAATGAGGCTGCAGCAAAACCTCTGACTGTATTTAATTGGTCAAGGATGCAACTTCTCATTTGTGAGAGGAAGAATCTGTAATATCTCAAAAGTTGCCTAGTATCGCTTTAAACTATGAGGGAAAAACAAATCCTTGAAATGTGATATAAAAACAGACAAGAGAGGAGTAAAGCATAGTTACGTCCATTCATATTTAAACATAAAACTAGCATTTGATATTGATGCTCCAAAGCAGAACCATGAAATGTCTTTTTTACCACATCATATGACATAACAAAGAAGATTCGATACAACTCAGAATATGGAAATGGTGAAAATAATGTCAATAAAAATAACTGCTCCTCAGCACCAGGCTTTTCAAGTGCCGACAGCTGTGGAATCTTTTGTGTAAACCGAGAAATGGCTTTTAAGTCGGTATCCAATCGCTCAATAGACCAGAAAAACAAATTTCATTCTTTAAAACTTGCATATGCTTGTGGTAAAATATGTGTATGAATAAAAGTTGATTTAACAAGTATCAAGATTCCACTCTAACAGAAGAATAACCAAATCTTAAAATTACTGCTGATAAGAGAAAGTATTTTAAATAACTCCTCTGCATGATAAGGAACATAAATACTTCATGTACTGAATCTACATAATTATCTTCTGACATTATAAAATAAAATGGAAAGGGTGGAGAGAATATAATATTTTCCAATCTTAATTAGGGTCTGATTTAAATCCAGCCATCGTGTGATTGTGTATTCTCTCGCTAAACAATTAGCCTATATTTCGGATTTGAATGAGGGATAATTTCCATTGTCTTTATTTGTGTGCCCAGACCGTGGCTGATGAAAAAGATGTTTCCATAGTGAGCAGCATCCTCTCTAAATAGTCCAGGTTTAACAGGTTGTATCCGACTGTGCCTCTCTGTCTCACCAGAACTGATGTTGAAGATTCATCTAAAGCGCTTTATTTTTAGTTTTCTTCCCACTTCTCTCCAAGATACACACCACAACAAAGGCTGCCTTACTCATTTGTGAACACTTATCCTCGCCCACTGTATGTTCTGAAGATGCACAGTTGTTGTATTGTCCTATCAGAACACCCGGGGTCACAACAGGGGAAGTTTAGTGTTGTACTCTTGGATAGAAATCCTTATTGGTTTTTTTTTATATCAGCACCTTTCCTGCCTGTTTCAAACAAAGCCTCGCCCTGACTTTCCGAGACAGCAACCATTCATTGTGCTTTCACACCCACACGCACACATTTATACGTCACAATACCTTCGCTAACCTTGAGAGGGAAACAATCTGAAGGCGCTGCATTTGTGCATTAATCATACATAATGTGTTTTTAACGTTAAGTTGCAGATTGCTACTCACACTGTGCTTTCCAGTGACTTTTTTCCACCCTGTTTCCTCAATTTTAGTTAATTATGTCTTTCTCAAAGCACTGAGACGGTGCAAATAGTGTGGAGATTGCCATGATACATTAGTCTGACAATTAAAACTAATGTATCAGTTTTATAGCTTGTCTACTAGACCTAGAAAATAGTCATTTCTACATGCGTAGGAAGCTTGCTGTGTCGTTGTGATCTACCTCAGTGGTTAATTTGTTTCACACAAATCACATGAAAGAAATATAGCCTAAAGTATGTGTGAGGGTGTGGTGGAAACCTTAATGGCTTGGTTCCCAAATTGGGGCTCAGGACCCGTCAAAGGGTTCCAAGAAATATTCTATTATAGTCAGCAGACACCTCTGCTAAACAAAAATCATGCATGTTTTTCAGATTCTGCTGTTTTTCTTAGATATTTACACCTCTTAGGCTGGGTTGCACCAACAAGGATTAATTTAATCTAAGATTAGTTCTAATCTGAATTTAGCAAAACTAGGTTTAATTAGTGGAGCTCTGTTGCACAATTTAAAACTAATCTCCGTTTAGTAAATCCAAGTTTATTAATGTGTCCAAATTAAATAGAGTTTAAGATGCTTGCTTACCCAAATTAAAATAAATAGATCAATAAATCAATCAATAAATGAATGAATGAATGAATGAATGAATGAATGAATAAATAAATAAATGTATGGACTGTTGAGACCTAGCTAAAAAATAATGAAATAATTAAATGGTATCTTGATTATTTTTGCTCAATCCATCTCAAAAAGGCAGGCATTTTAAAAGTTAAACCTCCATATGTTTAAAGTTATTACTGGATCACATTTTAAATTGGAGTTTAAAGTTTGGTGCAACGGAATTACATTTAATCTAGGCTGAGAGCAAAAACTAAAGTGAGATTTAAAGAGGTTTAAATGTAATCTTTCTTAATTTAATTGGTGCAACATGATTTAATTAGGTTTAAAAAAGAATCCTTGCTGGTGCAACCCAGCCTTCAAAAATCCTTCAAATTAAACAATATTGGAAAAGGAAAAATCACTATATAGTTGACATCATATCCACTCTAAAGCCGCCTACACACATGATGAGCTGTAAAACCGCTCGGCGCTGGCGGTGCCATTGTTTTCCTATACAGGGAGAGCAGTGTCGCCCAACACGGCAGAGCGCTACCCTTGACGTGGTGCACCGCCCGAAATTGCCACTGAGCGCTGCACTCAAAGTTCAAATTATTTAAACTTTTACCTCGTTGCTGCTGACCTTTCAAAGCGCAACCAATGAGATAGCAGCTGACAGCTGGCAGGAGCAATGATGATGGTCGTGTTTTACCTCTGTGCCCTAATTACCACAAAACACAAAGTACAGTTGAGGTATGATGTGAATGTGATTCGTTTTGCAGGTATTTGCTCATGTATTGGACAAGATTTGACCAGGATGAAAAGTCAGGGGGTCACCAAAGTCAAGAGGATTCATCCTCTGGGGAATAAGCATGTCTGTAGACAAGCGCAAATTTACAACAGCTGCGACCACATAAGCACATGAACACACACACACACGCAATCTCCATGGCAGATTTAAGCCTCCTAGGGTGAAAACTGTGGACGTCAAAGTGTGGGGACATTTTTGTGTGCTGTCCAACCAACCAACCAACCAACCAACCAAACAAACAAACAACACAGCGAGCTATGGAGTTGCTGGTCACAGCTAAAAAAGATGCTAATACATCCAACAGTTTTTGAGATATTTCAGACTGGACCAAAGTGGTGGACCAACAGACCGACAGACATTGCCATCCATAGAGCCACACCTAAAACCATCCAAATCAATGGGATTGTTATGATTGATGGCCAAATAGACAAAAGGAATTGACTATTATTTCTCAGCTAGAACACTCCAAAGGTCAAATATTATTGAAGCTTAATGCCTTTAAGACCATAAAAAGACAACATAATAAGCTTTCCAAAACAACCAAAATCCCCAAACAATACCTTTTCTCATAACACAAAATTGTAGATCGATCGCGCAGCTCCAAATGCAACAGTCCATTTTTACACAACTTTTAGTCATTGATGTAGGGGGAATCCTGTGTGAAGACCCACACGATGACTAACACACTCCTACACTGTAAGTTTGACCACACCACATTAAAGCTGTTACATTAAGTTGCTGTTACTATTTCTGTTATTGTCTCAATTATATTTGGTGAAAAAAGACACAAAGCCTGCTGACAGTTACAGTAGTTTATTCTGTATGTGCGTTAAATAAATTAGATGAGTCTGCAACCAGCATGAACGGAATACACACACACACACACACACACACACACACACACACACACACACACATACAGATAAGTACAAACACATACTTAAAAACACACTTGTTTGTCTTTTGTGATGATCAATTTAATATGCCTGCAGACTGATTCGGAGTTCAATGTCATGCACATGGTCTCAAATGCAAGCAGGCAATTGCAGAACTGAAAGCAAATAAGCCTTTTTTTTATTTTACTACGCTTGATTATACTGCTTGAGTAACAGTTACATAAATAGTGAAATAAATCTATGCCAGAGGGACTGTCGGTGTGATACAAAGTGTTGGAGCAGTTTTTTTCTGGAAGATTACGTTGTATATCCTCTATACATGAATTCAGTCATATCTGTACAAGTCAGAGGTAAGCCATGACACATGCATGGGAGTAGTGCTCGTTCTTTCTTTGTTGAAAAGCAATTTCTCAGCTGCAGCTGTAGGAGTACTGACACACACGCACGCACGCACACACACACACACACACTCAATCCCTTGAATTTCGAAGACATCCCTACCACCTACACAGCATGGTGTTCTATCTGATTGCACTTGAGTTATCATTACATTAAACGTTTAATGCAGCCTGTTACATTCCAGTGAAAATCTACAGACTTGTTATTGGACGGTTAAGGAGCGGCCTGGCAGAGCCGTTTGAATGCGGTGTGGATGGAAGCATTTTTATGGGTGGGATCAAGTCACTTTTGCTCCCGCCTCCAGATGATGACCATGCCGGTGGAATCGGCGGATGCCAGTAAACTCTCGTCGCAGTTGAAGCTGACGTCCAGCACCGGTCCCCCGTGACCCTGTAACTTGTTGACTATCGCCTTGGTGTTGCGTTCGACGTCGAAGAAGTAGACGCAGGCGTCCTCGCTGCCGGTCACTGTGTCGGAGGGAAAATCAGATGATCAAGAATGGGGAAGAGAAATGACAAGGACAGCTAGATAAATAGATGATGGATGGCTTATACTATCAATTCATTTTGGATTGAAAATGGAGAAAAATGGAGCTGAAAATATAATCTCAATAGTCTACACTGCTTCTAAACAATTTCAAAAGACAGTATTAAAATCTGTTGCTATAATGCTTTTCCTTATTTTCTGTCACATATATAATGTTACAATGTCAGGTGTTCATGTCAAACGTGGCCAAAGCATCAAATAATGCATATGTAAAAGTAAAAAAAAAAAACCTCAGGCTTCTTACCGTTCTGAACACTCCGTCTCCAACAGTTTTTTCTACTCTCGGCTCAAGCTGACGTCAACTCGTGCCGGATTTCTTTATATGGTCATCAGCTCCAGGCACGCTGCTGCAGTGTTTACATTACATACACTGCAACATGTAGCTACATGCTAACATCAGGGAAAGCTGCAATCTTAGTTGCAGATGATGTTAATTTCTCCCAGATCAGATTTCTGCTGGAAGATGTTTGATTGTGTAGTTTTTGGTTTAGGCTTTATTGGTGATTTTTATTTTTTAATGGTAGAAAGTGCCGCTATACTCTGTTACAGTCATTCCCCGGCTGCAATGACGAACGGTACAGAGTGCAGCCGCAGAGACCCGGAAACGCTGACCATTCAGAGCAGACTGGCCTTTATTGGGAGGGGGGGCTTAAAGAGACAGGTGCTACAATGAAATGTTTCAGACAGAGGGTAAATACAGGTGCAGCAGCCATGGGCAGTATCAGAAAAATAATGTGGTTTTTTTAGCATTAAAGCATGTAAACATGTTATAGTAGAAACCCAAAGTATGAACCTGAAAATGAGCATAATGGGCCCCCATTTAAATTTCAAGCAACATACAGGTATGAGGCCACTTCTCAGGTGTCAATTTGTCAGCTCATATCCTTTTTGGCTGGACCGCAGCAAAGCAGGGGCCAGCCCTATAAATGCAAAAGTCTGTCACAGAGTGAGTGAGAGGGTGATGACGTTACACCATTGGTCGGTCGAGTTGGAGCTTCCCAATTGGCCGTTGCTCTCAAAATGAATTGGTGCGACTTCCTCAATACATATGTAGTTGCTGTTGCTACGCAACATGTTTGTTACTGCCACAAACTCGACCCAGAAAGCCTCATTTGAGAAATTTAGGAGGAACTCCATAAGACTAACGTGTGTGCGTAGCAAATGTATGGTCGAGCGACAGAGAGAGAGAGAGAGAGATAGTGAAGATGGATGTGTTCAGAGCAGACAGCTGTTGGCGATCGGAGCAGAGAAGAAATAAACAGTAAAGTTATCAGGTGGTACTAAATGTACATTATGTGGAAGACCCAGGAAACACTGACCAATCAGAGCAGACTGTGCTGTTTTCAGGAGGGGGTCTTAAAGAGACAGGCGCTAAAACGGAGCGTTTCAGGCAGAGGGTGAATACAGGTGTATTCAGACAGACAGTATGAGAAAAATAAAATGTTTTTGTAAACATGTTCTAGTAGAAATCCAAAATAAGTATGAACCTGAAAATAAGCATATATCCAGCAATTCACATTAAAGACCCCACCACTGACTATCCCTGTAACAATTTGGCCACAGTTAAGCACACGGACCATACAGTAGGTTTCGATCTCCTCTTGTTGAAATAATGTAAGCAACCGTGTTGCAAAACCTCAGTGGCTTCTGTAACAATGAAATAAAATCACATCTCTAACTGGAGATTCTCTGGGGTATTTTTATGAGTGAGATGCTTCTGTTAATTGGAGACACAAACTCGAATGAAATGAGCTGTTGATTGTTAGGAAATAATAAAAAGGTGAGGAAAGTCAGATGAGGCGAAGCTCTGAGGTCGGGCGGTGTCAAATATTACTCATAAAAACAACATGTTGTATAACTTTTCAACAACTGATTATAAACTACAATGATATTCTACAACCCTTTGGTAGATGAGTGCTTTACAAAACCAATAAAATACACATTTAAAAATACAAACAAGCTAACAACACGGTGTGTTACTTAATTGCTGAAAGGTTGCTATTTTGGGTTTTCTTTTTATCCAAAAGCAGCAGTATGCTATTTTTTTTGCATATCCTTTTTTAACACACTATATAGCCTGCAGCTTGTAATGTGAACTGTGGTCTAATTTTCTATTCAAATATCACAGCAGGAACACTTACCCACACAGGCCCCCTGTCTGAACGACATGAGGGGACAGAAGATGCTATGAACGTGCTGGGAACCATGCTGGATCGGGAAGCTTCTCTTCAGCTGTAGTGTCCCGTCGTTGTCCACCACCCTGCCAACGCAAAGGTCGCAGAACTCATCAGATCCAAATACATCGTCACATACATTAAATTATATCTCAGAACAACGGAGACAGAACCATAGAAACTGAACGAGAGTAGAACCAGAGACAGTGGATAAACCGAGTCATTTCCTGTATCTGTGTCACGTGTTGTTTAGTTACGGCCCCGCCTCTTTAGGAGACTAGCAGCCGTTCTGAATAAATTGATTATTGATTCAAATGGAAGAAGTGAACATGAACACAGGTTATGATCGATCCTTTCGCCCCCACAGTCACCAAAGTTAATATTGGACCCCGTTTTCACAAGAAGCCACATATCTCCTGAACAATCTGACACTAACATGACATTTTACAGACGGACAGATCAGGAGAAAATTAACTTTGTTTGAGACCTTTTTCTGTCTCAGCAAC
This sequence comes from Heterobranchus longifilis, assembly GCA_028570985.1. NCBI lineage: Eukaryota > Metazoa > Chordata > Actinopteri > Siluriformes > Clariidae > Heterobranchus > Heterobranchus longifilis. The sequence goes on from JAOVVB010033753.1 coordinate 15,440, forward strand.
GAACTCTCGCGAGATCTG
>JAOVVB010033762.1:0-15456 GCA_028570985.1 Heterobranchus longifilis
ACTCCACACCAACAGATTTTTTTCATTTTCAAACTTGTAGTCTTCAGCCCCGGCCAACGCTGACTCAAGCGACTTTTACAGAGACCGTTTATCAGACTTTGCGCAGCTCCACGTGGAGCCACAGAAGGCTTTTTAAAAAAACAAACACAAAAAACATATGTAGTAGTACTCCTCAAGACCTGTAAACAGACTTTAATGTGTAAAACTGGTGGAGTCTCCCTTTAACCTCCTTTTATTGCTGAAGTTTTTTCAAACCAATATATAATGACACTCATCCTCTTGATCTTGAAACATAAAGTACACAGTGTTGGAACATGGTGACAATATCTCTATCTTTGAAATTACCACATTGTGACCCCGCATCTAAATTTAGAGGGATTTGTTCTTTGCACAGGGCTGAGCTAAAAAAAAAAAGAAGATATATTTCAAATACAAAATCAGTCTTAAAGAACCTGCAGTTATTACACTGAAGTTTTTTTTTTTAAACTCATAATGCTTAATGCGAAAATCCATATCCTCGAGTCCAAGGTTAACCTAAAATTGAATGTATTCTGGATTAATTCGCTATGACCGTGGACCAAACTGACCACCAAAAAAAGAGGAAGAAACAGACAGAAAATGTAAGACCAGCTGCTGAAAACAAAGAATCAATAACACAGTCGACCAAGATTCGACATGAAAGCAATTTAACTTGCCTGTGCAGAGGTTGGTGTGGTGTACAAGTGGGGGTTAGTGTGATGGTGGGGGGGTGTAGAGCAATCCCGCAGCCCTACGTGTACACATATATTGGCTTGTCGAGTCTTGTAAACTGCTTTGACGTCTCATTTATGTTTATTGATAGATTGTACGTTAATGTATCGGTGCATCCCTAATGATCTGTGTGTTTTTGTGTGTGTGTGCAGACGTGTTGATGTGTGTGTGTGTGTGTGTGTCTTCTGCTGCACATCCTCCAGTCTGGCAAGGACATCTTTAGTCATTATCTGGAGCCGGCTTTGTAATTTGTAATCTGCTGATAGTGGCTGAGGCTGTGAAGTGTGATGTACCAGACTCCTAGCTGCCATATTTAATCCAATCCCAGATCTATTACTGGGGACAGGACCACAGCACGCACGCACGCACGCACGCACACACACATGCACGCTGTACAGTGACAGCTGCTAAGTGCATTGATGTCTCAGTGATGCTCCGATGCAAATCAATGTCAGAGGCATCTTGGTCTGAAGAAACAGATCGGACATGTCTTCATGCTGCACCAGCAACTTTCACTAAATTTGGTCGGTTAGCAACAGTAAAGGATGGATACATTGTTGTGTGTATTTGATTGTTATTTTAGGTAATTGAGTATGAAATAGAAATCTTTGGATACATTGGAAAAGTATTGATTTTCACCTCTGAATTTTATACTTCATGTCACACATACATTGAATGTTCTTAATGTGCAATGTGCTAACACTAGTGTCTCCTTTAAGAAATAGAAATGTCCAAACACTTTCCAGGATTACAGTCTTTTTCAGTTGCTAACAAGCATCGGTCAATACTGAAGCCACTTTTTCAAAACTCTTCATAGTCTTCATTACCAACATGCATCTTGGCCAAACAGTTGATCTCACCTCCAAAACTCACTCAAACCACCAAAACACTTCACACACGTCTCAAAATAAGATCGTTACGCCAAAACAATTCTCATTACACAAATGATGTACTTTTATCTTTGAAGTTCAAATCATTTAGTTTTGTCTATGTCTTTACATATAGTCATTTACTTAGGAAAAATAAAAAGTGGGAAACCAAAAAATCAGATCCTGAAATTCCAGGGCTGCAGTATTACACAAGCAAAAGCACTCTGTGGTGATTGAATGCATTTTGTGTGAAAGCAATGAAAAATGATTGACAGTTTGGTCCACAGAGACTTGACTGTTTTACTGACTGTGTGAAGAGTTTATGACAATGTGACCTCAGTTTTGACCAATGCATGTCAGCAATCGAAAAAAAACAACCTGTAATATCATGTTACAAAAATAAAATAAAATCCACCTGAAAAAAAAAAAACGCATATTATTGCTTTTGGATAAAAAAAAACATTTATTTCCAAAATATCAAGATCAGCTTCTCAGGAACTAAGAAAAAATAACCTTGTGAATGGAAGTTCATTCAAAATAATCTTGATTTAAGGTCCATTAATGGTACTCTCTGCAGTTTCTGGCTACGTGCCACCACCACGTAAAGCGTATTTCTGTGACATCACGTTGCATAAAAGCAATCTTGTGGTACACTTGGTCACAGGTCATTTTTGAGATAATCCATTATGTAAAACAATTTTAATTTGTCAAGTCATAAAGAAGCAGTTAATCATTCATATGATCTTAAATTAGAATAAATTATCAAATTATCTTAAACCATAAAGTCCCCCTCCTTCCCCGCACTTAGGGGCACATGATCTTTGTACAGTACTTTTATTATTTAGGAATTCTCTGTACTGATAATGACGATGATTCATTTAATTTTGATTCCTTTTACATCCCGTTTGAGAAAGCTCACAACCTGTAAACTCAACTGTCTGATAATGGGAATCACCTGGGAATAATATGCACAGGCTGTGACGGGGGAAACAGGGAACAGAATGGGACAACAAAGAAAGAATACATGTAATGAGCCTGTTTAACACAATCACCAGACTGCAGTTCCACATGAGAGACAGAAAGCTGTGCTCCTGCTGTCTGAGGTCGTGCTTTGGTAGAAGCAGCAGTGGGATAAATCACATCCAGGCCTTTGTGTACACGTTCCTTTTTAGAAGAAAAAATGAGAGAGTAGTGGTCCCCCTCCTGAGCTATTCAGCTTTTCCTGTGAAAGAAAGCGACAAGAGTTAAATAAATAAACAAGAAGGCGGTGAGGGAAACATTTAATTTGGCAACACGGAAGGGAAGGTATGACCGTATATGTCGGGGATGTGTGGTAAAGATTGAAAAAGAGAGGCAGACAGTGAGAGATGAGGCGTCCTTTTGTTTTAGGAGCTAAATTGCCGGCAGCAGATTGGCAGGCAGGAGTGAACTCTGCAGATTGCCAAGGCTGTTATGCTGCACGTTGCCGTCCTGTTTTTGTTGTGGCTTTATTCTTTATTAGAGATAACAATTTGGCCAACAGCAGAGGCAGGTGCTGCTGGAATTACACAGCAGGTGTAGATGAAGAGGAAAAGGGGAGGGAGCAATAAACAGAGGAGGGATTACACAGTAGGAGAGCTGGTTGAACGTGGTACAGACTGACTGGGGACCATAACAGACAAAAGCAGGTATTTTCTAATGAGAGGCTGGGGCATTTCTGGTCCGTGGTTGTGGCGACCATACCGGGGTATTTTAAGCCAAAACTGTTCCTTTCTTAACCCTGATCACATGTGACCACCGCCTTGTCACATCATAAAATCAAAAAACGCAAAGTTTCAACATATCTGCTACATATGAAACGTACAAATGTAACATATGCCTGGTTTGCAGAAACATTTATTCTGGCGATTGGGTTGTTTGTATTGTGTGTTGCTGTAGCTGCAGTACATCTCTATTGCTGTTGTGTTTGTTGTTGCCTCTTTTCAATTGCCTGCCCACTAATACTCCATTTTTCTGTTTCCTTCCCTGCCCTAACCTTTTCAATCCCATCATACTTTTCCCTTTCTCATCATTTTCCTATTTCCTCCTCCTATCTACTTGCAATTCCCCCTCCTTCCTCCCCTCCTTCCTCCGCCTAGCTAACATCCTGACGGTGGTCATCCTGTCCCAGCTGGTGCTGCGTCGTCAGAAGTCCTCCTACAACTATCTCCTGGCTCTGGCAGCCGCCGACATCCTGGTCCTGCTCCTCATCGTTTTTGTCGACTTCATATTGGAGGATTTTATTTTGGCCACGCCGCTGCCTCCGTCACTAAACAATGCGGTGCAGGTTCTGGAGTTCTCCTCCATCCACACCTCCATCTGGATCACCGTGCCTCTCACCATTGACCGTTACATCGCCGTTTGCCACCCGCTGCGCTATCATACGGTCTCCTACCCGGCCCGCACACGAAGGGTGATATTTGCTGTGTATATCGGGTGCTTGCTCTCTGCAGCTCCGTATTACTGGTGGCCTGAGCTGTGGCACAGCCTGCCTGGGGTGGGCGAGGGAGGAGGAGGAGGAGGAGGAGGAGGAGGAGGAGGAGGAGGAGGAGGAGGAGGAGGAGAGGGCAACAGGAGAACCGTGGCACAGCATGTCCTGGTGTGGGCCCACTGCGCCACCGTCTACCTCCTCCCCTGCACTGTCTTCTTCTCCCTCAACGCCGTCATCGTTCGTAAGCTGCGCAGGCGCCGCAGCTGCTTCCGCCTGCGTGGCTACTCTACCGGCAAGACCACCGCCATTCTCCTCGCCATCACCTCCATTTTCGCCGTTTTGTGGGCGCCGCGTACCCTCATGATCCTCTACCACTTCTACTCCCCTCCCCCGGCCTCACAAGGCGCCGGCCGACTGCTCCACATGCTCACCGATCTGGCGAACATGCTGGCGTTGCTCAACACCGGGGTCAACTTCTTCCTCTACTGCTTCATCAGCAAGCGTTTCCGGGGCATGGCGGCCAACGTGCTGCGAGCCCTGGTCCACTGCCGGAAGCAGCCGCCGCCATTCTACGCCAGCCACAACTTTTCAATCACAAGCAGCCCCTGGATCTCACCAGCCAACTCCCACTGCATCAAGATGTTGGTGTACCAGTATGACAAAAACGGGAAGCCCATCTGTATTTCCTCTTGAGTCCGCCGCCAGCAGCAGCAGCCGCCCCCACCCTCAGGTGTTGGGGAACATATTCAGGCATTGTCTCCTTGGTGACCAGCTTTGCCCGCATGGGACTCTTTGAGGCTTGAAAATGTCAACACACCTGGAGAGCACATGGGTTAGCTAGCTTTGAGCGATAACAAAGTGGCTGGCTAGCAAGGTGGAAAAGCAAACAGCAGCAGATGCGTGCTTGACAGAAAATGGCCTCTCGTGTTCAATATCACAAAGCAGCGACCAGCATCAAATGTTGATTGTTTCCTCCATGCAAAAAAAAAATAAATAAAAAATACTGTAAGTGACTGACTCAGACTGAGATAAAGGGATATCACCGCCATCTATCACTGACTTTTATGAGCCACAGGGCTACAGAATAAACTGGCAACTAGATGAATCCACGGTGGAGCTTCAAATGCCTGTTGACATTGATTTCTTTATGGACGCTCTCTGTTGCACACTGCCGCCGACGGTGAGGAGCTTTGAACAGCTGCGTCTTTTGTCCGTTGGGAGTCATTTCCAGAAAGTCCGGGCGCTGAACATCTCACCTCGAGGGGTGATTCACTCAGGCAGAGCCACACCGACGGTTCTGGCTGTCTCTCAAGCAATGTTAAAACAGCGCTGGCATTTCCAGTTTAATATGCAGAGGAGTCTTAAAGGCATGTTAATTTGGGCTTTTATAAAAATGAACAGCCCTCACTGACTTTCTTCGTGTGTGTGTGTGTGTGTGCCGAGTTCATCCTAGCAGTGCAGGTCACCTACAAGTCGGCGCTTGCTATGGAAGTTAGCCCACAGATTGTCGTATGATGAGTAGACTCTCTGCGTATTGTTGGTTAAATATTTATTAATTGTAGACTTGACTGTTATTGTAGCTTCACAAAAATACAAAAAATATGACTTGGGGTCATCTCCAAGGTATCATTACTTAGTAATCACATTTCCAATATAAGGAAGAGGAAATTTCTGCTATTAGTAGATAGTCCTCTATTAACTATTAATGGTCCTTGATGACTTACTGTTAGCCATTATCTGGATGAATATAATGAATGTAACATCTCGTTAACCCTTTAGCTTTCTGAGAGACTGAGAGAAAAACAGAGAGGTAGAGAGGACAGATCCCTTTCGGTTTGTTTTCCCTCGTCCAAGGTTTTCTGTCCCATGATGCAGCAGTGAATTTGGTCTCAGGGCCACAGTGACACATTTCAGCTCTGCTCATTCTGCTGCTGGCTGACAGCAATTCAGTAACATTTTACACCGAAACACAGTCACGTACATCAACTCTGTCTCAGTGCTGCCTGAGTCCTGCCCGGTAACAAACCATAAATGTTAACACGCACGCATGCACGCACACACGCGCAGACGCACGCACACGCACACGCACACGCACACGCACACACTGTGCTCTGTATTGCCATCAGAAAAAGCACATTGAGATCAATGCACATCATTCTGCAGACACCTCGGGGCATTAGCGGTGTTCATCTATCCAGCGAGAATGGAGCCGTGCCAAAGGGCAGATTTCTGCTAATACCTGCTTGGAGATATCAGACACATCAGGCTTTGTTTTAATGGATAAGGCTTTAAATCTGATGAATGTTAGGCACATCTGTCATAGCTGATATTAAATCGTGCCCTCCAAAATGTTGCTGGACACTCTGAGACACTTTAGGGAGCGACTGCAGGTGTGTCGTTGTTCTTCCTCTCACCATAGTAACGATTTAAACAAATTTTTCAAATCAGTTCTATTAACATTCAACTTACCAGCTTCATTTGCTGAGATGTGGGGACATGTGAGGGATCAGCTTCAGATTCAAATGAATGAGAGGGCTGCGTTGTTGTTTTTTTTTCACACAGAGCTGCATGCAGCCATATCTGGTGCTGCATGTCAGCCAGAGTCTGTCTTTAACGAAATTAATTACCCATATTGAACAAATGTGCTATGTTATGATGAAACAATGAAAGTCTTTCACATTGCTTTTAACATGGCAATAATATGGTCATATGGTTTTATTTGGACCAATCAAATTAATGAACTGTGAGAGAGAAGCCCAGTCGCCAGTATACAATGTTGGCATTGTACGTTTCTGTAAACCACAGATATGTTATATTTGTAGGTTTCATACGCATCACATCACCATTTCTTAAGTGACTTAGTTCAGATCACATGTATATGAGCTGAGTTTCTCATGAGGAGGAGGAGGGGACCTGAGAGAGATGGCTGCCAAGCAGCAGACCACTGTACGAAACCAACAAAACCAGATATATTTTTAGCGAGGCGTCAGGACAAACAAGTTATGTTAACTCATGGTAACAGTTGTTTTTTGTTATTTATATTGATTATAATTTGTATTCCATAATTTATGTAGATTACATACTTTACGTAACAAATGTCCTTATTTTAACCCAGACCGTAATGTTTTTCCTAAACTTACCCACCTTTGTTGCCTAAAATTTTTATTTGAATTCACAAAACTGTGACCGTAGTGAAGCGTCATAGTAACAGTGACGTCAAGGGGTCCTGAAAGCTATTTGCAGAAACGTACAATGCCAACATTTATTCTGGCGATCGGGTCGTCGAGAGGCAAGCCGTGTCTCATGATGGATGCAGGTGATACAATATTTTTCCATAGAAAGGAAAACTAATTAGTATAGAGAAGGTCAATGTGCCTTTAACTGTAAGTGCGCCATACTGAAAACGTTTTACAAAAAAAAAAAAAAAAAGCTAAGATAAAAAGAGAACACGCAATTAAATTAAAATAGCACATAAATGATAGATTTGAAAAACATGTACAAAACAGAACAGAACAGTTTTGTAGTTTCGACCATTAAAGACTGTTGTCTCTTCTCCATGCAGCTCACAAGTAGTCACTCTTAATGGCCAATAAAGTCTTGTAAAAGATCTCACCAATATAATTGTTGAATAACTCTGAACAAATAGGAATTATGACCAAAAATACAAAGACGCGGGTTGTTACTGTAAAAAAAAAAGGAAAATTACCTTATCATTTCCAGTCAGAGCTACATTGAAACAATTTTTTTTTTTTTTTTTACCAGTGCTGTATTTTGCACTGATTTGTTTTTGTGATAGTCTTTCCAATTTCTTTTCACATCAAAGATGAATTTAACTGAAGTGAACCTATTTCTCCAACTTCCAAATTCCCTCCTTTTCAGTTCCATTGTGCACTCAGAGACCATGACTGACCTCTGACTGACCTCCACTCTCAATTCCCATTTCTTTGTTCCTCAAAAATTGATTCCCTTCAAAATTGCAATGTGAATGAAAGAGCAACGATCGCCACTTGCTCCTCATCTCCTTCGCTCTGCACTCCTCCCACACATCCCTCTTTCCTCCCACTTTATGTCAAACGCACTCGCTCAAAGTTAATTTCGCAAGGTGTCCTTTTTACTCGTTAACTCATTACTTTGAAGTCTTCTGTGCTACATGTGCATACTGTGCATATCGCTCCATCATTTCTCATCAGAAAATGGATCCATGTGTTTAGGGACGTTGGGATGAATCTGGTGGATGTCGAACGCTATTTGATGGAGATGAGCGACCAAAGGGTCGATAACCGGTAATCACTCGGCAAGCTCCTTGACTCCAAGTCCATCAAAGTCATCCTCAGTAGGACGCTACAAATCATTAAGTGTAAAGGCACTAAAATATGTGCTTTAATCCTCAATCAATACTGCTTAATGAGCCGCCTATGATCATTAAGAAACTAAGATCACAAGAAATGATTTGGGCTTCAGCCTAAGGAGCTCATGCCAGATCAATGTTGCCATGACATTAATTTCGCGTGTTAACCCCACCCAGTGTTTCAGGCGATGTTAATGTGACTGACATTTGTGGGAGAACTGGCGCCTCGGTCCCGCGGCCTCCTGGGAACGAGCCGGGCATGCTGGGAAACCAAAGCGAATGGATGAGTGGGGGTGTTTGAAAGAGTGTCACATGCAGGTATCTCTTTGTCTCCCACGTGAGGCAGGTGTGTGTGTGTGAGTGTGTGTGTGAGTGTGTGAGTGAGGGCTGGTGATGCCAAGAAATCCTCCCTATGAGAAAAAAAGATAACCAAACATAAATCAATCAGAGGACAAAATTGTATTTTCTCTCTGACACCTCCTCCGTTTCCTCCTCTCTGTCTCTCTCTACCTGCTCAGCTCTACAGAATGTGTGTGCGCGCGTGTGTGTGCGTGCGTGTACATAATGTCCGTCTTAGACAGGAAGAAGCTTTAAAAAGTGTTTGTGCCATAGGACCTGTAATGTATGAAATCAAATATGTATTTATACTCAGTCATGATGAATATAATTACATACAGCACAGTATTATAATGATATATCCATGAATGTACAATTGACGCTTCTGGCATTTTGTCAACAGTATTTTTCTGATTGTTATTTTCTACACAATGACCCTTTTTTGAGTATTTTACCTTTCTCCATGGCAGTGTTTCAGAACTGTGTTTTTTGATTGTACTGGAGTAATTATAGGCTTGCATAATTCAGTTTTTCCTCCTAATGAATGTATTGATTGTATAAAGAGTATGTATTACTGTGCTGTGAGAAAGTATGCAGAAAAGTATTGGCTAATATCAATATTTTTGATTAAAGAAATAAAGAACAGTATCTCTATTGAGCTATAGTGCTGCTGATGATCTGTGTTTTTTTTCTGCATGTGAGATCACACTCTAAACTTGACATGTATATTTATTTGAACTCAAACCTTGACCTTTTTTCTAACCTTGCAAGTAGTTTTGGTGCCCAAACTTAACGTGGTCGCAGTTTCACAGCGTTAAATGGTCATATTTTGTAAGATATACTAACGGAGTGCGTAAGTTTTTGTAAGATACCATACGTTCTCATTCCCAACTCGTCATATACACAAAAATACTTCTTTATGTTTAGGCAACAAAACCACTTGAGTAAGTTTTGGAAAAAGACCATGGTTTGTTAACACTGAATTTTGGTTTTGGTTTCACACTGGACTCGAACTCCTGGGTAAAAGTCCTGTGTTTGAAAACACTTATTGAGCAATTAATGTTAAATCACAATTTCTGGTAATGCTTTGATTTAGGGGACCATCATTGCTGAAAAATTGCTATTTTGATTTCTGACACATTTTCAGAAAACAACCATGTAATTCAGGAATGTAATTATTGGGAAAAGGGAGGGTGTTTAAATGATACTCAATTCCAAGTAATTGCTAACCTACAGAGTATTTTAGTTGCTGGTGAGATGAATATGCAAAAATGTGAAATTTAGGCTCCAAGCGAGCATAAAATTAAACATTTATAGAAAATAAATTTTCTAATAAGTTGATCATTAATAGTTACTCGCATTTGAATTTAGTTTTTTTTTTATCAAGAAAATTCCTATTTTCTATTATTAACCAATTTCCGAGTTATTTCCAGGAAACTTTCTCTGAAATTATAAGGGAAAATAGAAAGCGCCACCCAAATTTTCCAGTTTTTAATGAAACCCTTTATATAATTATTATAGTAACCCAGTCCAACCACAGCTGAACTTAATATTCATATGACCTAACATCTTGGACAGAATGTCTCTCTTGCTTGTTGACATTTCAAAAAAACAATCCAAATCTAACTGTTTGTACAGGATTAAAACGATGCGAGCTACACACAAGGGCATTTGCCTCCATCTGTGAGTTTTCTAACAGAAGATGAATGTCGATAGACGATCATTGAGAATCAACATGACCTGACTTTAAAGCATCCTAAACACACTGCAGAGCACTTACAGCAGTTCTGGCTATGTCCATCAGTTTTCTGCTGCTGTGTGGTCACACTGTGTGCTTGTTAGTGTGATAACAGTTTTGTTATAATTCAGGCCGACACACTGTGCAATGCAGTGACAAACAGGGCTTTGTTGATCCATAGCACCAGCTCAAACTGTAGTCTCACATAGCCAGATCTCCACGGCGCTCGAGTAAGGTCTGGAAAAAAAACTCCCTGGCCTGTTTGCATTTCCTTAAACCAATCACAATCGTCCTGGGCGGTGCCTCGCCCCGGACACAGCGCCGGTGCTTCTGCAGTGTCGGGAGGAAACCAGTTTTGGTGGAACATTTATACGAAAATGTTGTAAACGTATTCTTTGTAGATCTTTACAATCAATCACTGAAAGAACAGATAGCTCGGAGGCTGTTGCCGTTGGAGGCTGGCACCTGGTAAACCAGATTAGCTCAACTGTAACAATCCAGGTGATAATCAAGCTCAGAGAGAAAGGAGGGATTCAGCCGTGTGCGCGCGCGTGTGTGCGCGTGCGTGCGTGCGTGCGTGTGCACCCAATTAAAGTCTTGACACCAGCGCTGACACTTTGTCAGTGTCAATGTCAGGATAAGTGAGAAACATAGCATAGTGTACATGAGAAGAAACACACACACATACAAAGATTTTATCCGCCTATAATCACCTCTGGTTGAAGTTAAAGCAACACAAGTGTGTCAGCTTTCAAACTCCCCCTGGTTACATCCACAGCCAGCCAATCAGCGTCTTGCTCATATTCACAGCCTACCAATCGTCAATACGCAGAGCTCACGACCAGACAATTAACACCAAAAACACTCCTGCCAAATATGTCTCACTGTTAACTGACATTTCCCTGCATAAACACCAGCAGTCACCAGCAGCTGCAACAAGAAGCATCACTGTGTCTGTTTCAGTGAGACGGCCTGCAACTGGCCTCCTTCAATAAATCAAAACATTGTATAAGCTGAGGTCACGGCACTTTTCATCTATATGAAGTAGGTCTGTATGATAAATATCCCATCAGCCCTGAACGATCTCTCATGTGAAGCTTATGCAACAGATGAGGAGAGAAAAGGAGAAAATTAGAGAATGAAGACAGAAAGATGGAAGGACAGAGAGAAAAAAGTGTGTGTGTGTGTGTGTTCACGTGTGCATGCTTACTGCATGCTCTTAGGAGTGTGTTGCTGCAGTGATAAAGATGGATGAGTCTGTCTGTTGCTGCTGTGATTGGGCTGCTGCTGATTGTGAGTGTCTGCACATGCAAAGATTTATTTATTTATTTAGACCTCAGGCTTTTGTGTGTTTAGAGTCAAAGAAAAGCAGGAAAGAAAGAGTGAAAAAAAACATTACATCCTAGGGTCTGCATTTCAGACGAGGCAGACGATTTAGTGGCAATTTAATTAATACTGGAGTATACATCACTGGGCTTAAAATTATAAAATGCATTAAAATAATACAAAATGTTGAGAGAAGAACAATTCAAATCGATTGAGGTGACACTGTGACTCTGGCTGAATTCAACAGAGGAGCTCCATGTCGATAGGGGAGCTGATGAGGTAGGTGTGTGTTGGAGGAGGTGGCGAGGAAGAGTGGCAAGCATGGCGGCGAGGAGCCTGGAAACAGGTGGTGCTGATGACACGTGCAATTGTTTGTTAGTCACACGCGTGGGGCTGCGTGAAGAAAGTTTGGTGTCAGTGCGCGCGTACTTTCAAAGCTTGGATGGTTTGCGTCTCTGTTTAAGAAAAAGGACTTTCGCCCCCAGAACAAGTTAAAATGGTCAATGAAGACAAAGATTGGAGCCAGGTGTTGAAGCTAAGCAGCCGGTTAAAACGCCCCACGCCTCTGTTAAAAGACAGGAGGGGTCCGGAGATAAAAACGCACAGCCTTAAAACACGTTTGGCGTTAAGAAATACGGATAAAATCGTGTTTTAAAATCTCTGTTTGCCTGGGTGCTAGCGACGGTGGAAGCTTTTGCTTCTCTCTGATCGGCTTCCAGACCAGCGATGCTTTTCTTCAGCTTTGAAACGGTAAGCTGGCATGGCCAACACTCAGATACACACTCAGACATCGCACTTGGCGTCCGTAAAAAAACGTAAAATACACAATAAAATCCGTGTAAACGTGCTAAAACCTAGCGGCCGGCTAGCCGCCGCTGGGCGAAAAACAAACCGAGCGGCTAGCAGCAGTCTTTAAACTCCAGCTGACAGCCAGCATAAAAAGTTAAGATCCTGGCGTCAAATGACTAAAGTCCTTTACCTTGTTAAGACATACAGGTAACACAAACGGGATCTAAAAGTGTACCGTAGTACGGTTGCTTAAAAACTGGATAAAATGACGGTTTTCTGACCGCTCAAGCACCGACTTTTGTAATCATGACTTGCTATCCTCGCAAACACTGTTACCACAATTTCTTTGTTATTCTTTCTTCACAAGTGTAAAACATCCTTTGGTCCCTTGAAATGCTATAAAAAGTCAAGCTATGATGATGATGATGATGATGATGATGATGATGATGATGATGATGATTATTATTATTATTATGATTATTATATTTTGAGTATACCAACAGTACTTAACATTACGCCACATGTCTGTTAGAGCTTTCTTTTTCACTTGATTATATACTTTTTGTCTTTGTTCTTACTTTTTATATTTTGTTTTGTGTATACTTTGTTTTTGTGTTGTTTCTTGTTATGCACCATGACATCAAGACAAATTCCTTGTACATGAAAACTACTTGGCAATAAATCTGATTCTGATGCCATTGTCTCCAAATCAATATCAAGACTTTCATGAATAAATAATAATGATAATAAGTATTCACCCCATACTGTGGTATAAACTGTACATACATACTGCATGAACTGTACACTATAATCCTACAGTATCCATCAACACTGGAAGGCTGCAGCTTTTAGTTCCAATCAAACAGTTTTGGAGCCTGCAATGTACCTCCGTCCAGAACAATCTGCTCTCACAGATGGGAGACAAGGCTGTGGATGAGGCATCAATACATGTGATCAAGTGTCGGTGTCCCATTGTAATGCACTTGGCAAATGATTTACCCCCAGCTGCTCTGCACAGCATCATAAACTTGAAAACAACAACTGGAAAAACAGCGAGGGATCTCATTTATTTCCCAGCCGAAAATGACACCAGACTGAAGAGAGGTCGGCTTCCATCTGCACAGATAAAGGTGGCTGTCATTAATCTGCTGCACACACCTTTCAGCTCCACATCTAATTGGCTACTGCTAATTTGATGGGGGAAAAAAAATAAAAAAGAGAATTCTATTAAGGTTGGATTTTACAGATGTCAGTATGATGATTCACAGTGATATTTGCAGACGTGAGTTGAGAGGAGAGCAGAATAGATTAGACCCAAGAACTGCCAAGGTGAATATATTCATGCCAAAAAAGATATCTGAATGAAGTCATTTTTGGAATATCATGTCACAAATCAAGTGGTCCAAGGATTCTCTTGAATTTGTGATTTTCTGTATTACATACAAGTGACGAGTTACAGTCATTTTGCATAAAGCTAAATAAATGTCAGAGTGAATGGCACTGCATGGATTAAGATGGACACGGTGTGGAGCAGAGAGAAAGGTGCAGTCAGACCCCAAACCGTGGTATTCGGGATAGCCCTAATTTACAGTACTGTAGATCAAGACCTGAACAAGTCTGCTGCTGAGGCGCACTTAGTAACAGAAACTGCAGCTGTAAAATTGTTTAAGTGAAAAATAAGAGAAAGTTGCACTTGGTTGTCTATTGAGGAGAAAAAAAGTGGAGAAAATAAAGTGTTATTTGTGACACGTATTTCTTCTGCATTCCACATTTTCTCTCGAAAATGTAGAGTAAAATGTGCTGCTTGTAGAACAAGTAATATCATATCCAGCTATTTCTTAGGTTAGGAGGGTATCTCCTTTGTTAGATGGAAATCCTTTCTGCTTATCTGCATGGAGGAAATGACAATAAAAAGAACATTTCTAAACTTTACAGAGGCGTACAGTATTTTCCCATTATGTGGGTTGATGGGCCTCTCAAAGTGCATGCCTGGACTCTAAGCTGTCAAGCCTAATATGAATATATTTTCATTTACCTAGGAAGGCAGGAGGCACCAAATGTGTATCACTATTTACTTCTAGAGTTAGATTTTGTTAACAAGGTGGCTCTAGCACCTCTAAATGAAAGACACTTCTACATTAGATTGTAGCACATATTGTAATGAATACTGGAAATGGGAATAGCTAAAAAGAAACACAGGGAATTATGCAATGCAATTTAAATAAAGTAATCGATGAAATATCTTTCCAAGGTTAGCCAGAACTAACAAAACCTGTTTTACCTCTAAACTGATTTATTGGTCTAAGCTTAAGTACGCCTAATATCCATCTCAATGCATGATCTGTGCTGAACTGCAGCAGACATTTGCCAGATTGCATTCATGGACTGATATCTATACTGGCTCCGCTGAATGATTGCCACGAGGCACTGCTGCACTCACGCTTCATCTAAGAAATCCCCAGTGAACACTCCATCATCCTTCAGCGTTTCCCGAGCTGGATGCAGCGTCTAGCCGTCTCCATCAGACCCCCACTCGCTGTATGATTTCCTGTTTGCTTTCTGCATCAGGTGTACTACATCTCACTGTTGCAGCTTCAACATTTTATATGGTACAGTAAAATTACATATTTTGTAAAGAACTCCACATTAAAGGTCCCATATTGTAATCTTTTTCTTATTATAAAGCAGATCTAGGTGCTATATAAATAATGTGAAAGTATCAAAACGTCCAATCTCCACAGATATATATATATACACACACTGTACTACATACATACATACATGCTGCTAAAAGTTTAGTTTAGCCTTCTGGTAACACAGCCAACTTTACAGGTCCAAAAGTTTGCAAAGA
>JAOVVB010033778.1:2500-15454 GCA_028570985.1 Heterobranchus longifilis
AGAGTCACGGCATGAAAACTGAGACTCACTCAACTCTGACCTGAAGAGGTTGGAAAGCCATTAATAGTACACCGTCGTAACTTACATCACTTTCTACTGTAATTTGGAAACCAACTGCAATACTTGCTGAAAAACTAATCCCAGTCTTTTCTCTCATTCATGCGCAATTTATTTTTTTTTTTTCTTTCTAACATCATATTTTCAGCATCTATGGATTACTGTGATTCTGACCTTTGCATGCTATACTGTTCGCAAAGGATAATAAGGGAATTTAAGATTATTCTACCATTAACTCACTGTAAGAGAGGACAAGGTAAATACTTGAAACTGCTAAAATCAATATTTTTTGACAATGGATCAAATGACTCGGAGTATGTGAAAGATTAAGCTTGTAAGGACAAACCCAACTCTGCAGTTCCTCCCAGCTCTATGGAACATTTTAGCATCTTTTAGCAACTTTACTTTTGGCTGACCCTCATCAGTGTCATTTTCAGTCACAGCTGTTTTCAGAAAAAAAAACAAAAAAAACTCTAAAACCCCACTGTACGCTACCCGCCCAGTACCAAACGGCAGTCAGGACAAAGTTAGGGACTAGCTGGAGAAGAAATTGGAACATTTAGCAGCTGAAGAGCCAGATATCTCTATCAGGGGTTGATGCTCACCACCAAGACTGCAACAGCTAGTAGACATCTGCCAGTCTTGGGAATGATATCAAATGGTTAACGTAATTTCTCCTAAAGTCTAGGCAAAGTCTATGTTTATTTATTTTTACAACTTGCCATGCTCCACCTATTGCCTGATTTGACTAATTGGAATAGTGACAGCAGTTAGCCTGAGGTTTAACTTTAAACTTCATTGTTTTGCACAGAGGTATGAGTAGATGAGATTATAAAACCAGACAATCAATGAACAGCAAATCACTAATCTATGATAAACTCCTGCAATGCACACTGCAGCGATGAGAGAGTGATGGGGAGCCGGGGAGGGAGAAGGCAGAGGAGAGCCTATATTTAGCTGACAATATTGCTGGTGCTGTGTTTATGGGGGATCTTAAGACTTAGTTTCTTGGAACTGGTGTCTCATATGGCCAGGAATGCCCAGCCCCATAACTCGCTGCCACTGATATGGTATCATCATGCAACAGTAGGGGGGTTTGTTGGTAAGCATGCCACAAGGCCTTTTGTGATTGGTCAGGTCAGGAAAACAGTATACTTCACGCACTCGTCATCAGGTAAAGAATCACAGTGCTAGTGTTTAGATGACTACATTGTTTAACTAACACACCCTACTAATTCATTGCTGTGGAATGAGTTTAGGAGCTACTGTAGTATTTTTGTCACATCAATTTAAGATGAATGGTGAGAATTTGTTTTCAATACAGCAACGCTTGATGTCTTTTGCACAATTTAAAAATTACAGGTGATTTATCTTCATTGTTCAAATATTTGTTGCTACCTTCAAAAATCGCAATGTAAAAATGATGGGCATATAATTCACCCACGTTTTAGGTAATGCAAATAAACAGAAACGTGTCTTTGTGATAATGATGTGGGAACATATAATGTAAAAAAGCTTTTTTCAACATCAGATGGGAAACAGAACTGATGCCAGATTGAAAATGAAAACCAACTTAAGCAACTCCATTTACTATAAAACTGTATATAAATGTACTGTATATCGTGCCAAACATCAGGAATAACCATAATGGGTTGCTGCATCCTGTGAGATATCAAACAATAAATCAACACAATAATAAGAAGAAATAGAGGAGGAACTCTCATCCAGCCCATTTATGTGTTGCCGTCTGCAGCTGCTTCTGTCATGACATGAAGAAAACAGAGAGATACTGTGCTGTATTTTGGGATGCCATCACTACTTTTGCAGAAAAACATTATAATGGCAAGATTTTCCTATTCAGATTGGAAGTTTAAAAAGCCATTGCACTAAAAAGATGCATAGCATTATGAGAAAATAAGCATTAATTTCTGAGATTTTGGAGATGTGGGTTTTTCCCCTGACCACAGCTCTTATGCCTGGCAATATCAGGTCCTTCCCTACTGAGACGTAGGAAGAAATTGAGTGATTATAGCTGAAGGAGCAACCTTCTCCCAACGAGACCAACAAAAGAATGAGTTTGGATGCATGGAAACACTCTCAGGAAACAGTAATGTGACGATAATGTTACACTGATAGCTGAAAAACAACTTCATTTTTCACACACATCGCCTTGAGGCTCTCCGAAAGCATTTTCATATTGTCAACTAGAAAAACATCAGCTCTTTCCTCTGAAAGCTCAAATATTTCTCAGAAAGTGATACTGGTGAGATTGCTTGAAAACTAAACAGAGCATGCAATGTTGAGCGAAGAGTTTTCATTTTTCGTCCTCGTGCATGTTACGTTGTTTTATGAGCATTAGGTCAGGTTAGGAAGATCAGCCCACAAATGGGGTTAAAATCTCAGTTGAATAAGACTACGCTCCTACCTAATGTAATTAATCACAATGAAGGTGTGTTCAGCAATGTTACTTACTGTTCTCTTTGAGCATTTTGGTTTAAGTTCCCTTCCCTCCTTTGTTGCCTATGGACATCCTTTAGCTCAAAAACACATTCAACAAACTGTTGCTGGTGGACAGCTAGCTAAGTCCCCTTCTAAAACGTGGACAGTAACTTAGAATCCCTTTGTGAGTGGAAGAAAAACGAAAACCGGGGTCGGAATTTGGCAGCAAAGCGTTGTTCAGATCTGGCCTGGAACCTGGCGACTTGGCAGAAACAATCAGGCATTGTGGAGCGTGGACGGAGAGGGACCTGTGACAGATGAGAGCGGGAGAGAGAGGGCCCCCTCTTAGAAAAACAGTACACAAAGCGCCATTCACAACCCAGGTCCCTTCTGCCACTTGTAGAGCGAGAGAAGGGCTCCGACAAAGGCCTTCGACTCGACCAATTGGGTGTAAAATCTCCAGCCGTCCCAGCTGGATAGAACTGAGGAAGTGGGAAATGCCAAAGAGAAAGAGAGACAAAAAAAGGAGAGGAGAGAAAAAATAGGAGGAGAAAGAAAACTGAGGACTTTCCTTGGAATTGTTTGTCTGTTGGACAGTCCCAACACCAAAATACGCTGAAAGAAAAGCAAAAGGAAACTGAAGGTTTAAACAGAGGGGTCCTCTGTTTTAGTAACCAGAAACTAGCAACACAAGCTCAGTTACTGAAAGTAGCGATGTTCCTAGATTTCAGTTACTTTTTTTTGAGTATGATGCTATCATAAACTGAAATGACAAAAATAACTTCCAAGATGTTGTAAATTGAAATGATCATTTAAAGGGATACTTCATCGATTTTGTGTTGCACTTCCATAAAGTTGGGGAGCTCACAAGACACTGATTTAAAAAGAATGGTCAAAACCGAATCACCAGATGCTCAGATATCCTGATTTATAGTCTCTTGAATAGGTCGAGCTAAAAAAAAAATGCTGGATCCTACATTTCCCATAATGCAACTTGATAGTGTCTGTCATTAGGCCCCTTACCTCCTAAATGCTCACGTCTTTCAAACCCTATTGCTGCAGTGAAGTTGTTTGGTGGCCATAATTATAAGTATGTCGTTGTATCGGGCAACTCCCAGGTGTAACTAAATAGTAGGGCATTGCTAAAAAGAACACGTGTGCTCTGTTACTTTCCCTGGATAAATAAATGAAAAAAAAAAAGCTTGAAGAGAATTGGCCTTGTATGAGAACGACTCCTAAATCTTGGGTCTGTCTGGACTCTCATTAGATCATCGCAGAGTGCTGCACACAGAGGGCACTGTCATAGGTCAGACATGTGGAATGTGAACACACACACGCTGCCCTGTTTTCTCCCAGAGATTCCCTCGTCCCGGCTCTTTTGCCCAAAATAGAAACGTTCAATAGCAACGCCAGTTACCCCCAAACCAGTCCATTTCGTCACTGCCTTAATAGTAAGAAAAGCAGTTTTGTTTTCTGAAATTCCAACCCATTAGCATGGATTTCAGTGTAAGAGGCAGCTCTGTGTCCAGCAGAGCCAACAAGTAGCTGCTCTATTTCAAAGGTCTGTGTGCTTATCGTTTGCGACTGCAGGTATTCTCTGACCTTTTCGTGACTTAAGTGAAACAATGAAGGGAGGTAAGCAGAAGGCGGATGCTGTGCACGATGGTTAGGTTAGAACAGCGTGTGCATCAATCAGCTGTCACAACCAAATTCTCAGGCAAACAGAAGTCATTGTGTGACCATCAGTATGTTACACTGAGGAGTTCTATGTATTTACCTCGTTAGAAAGTATTTACAACGACAAGGCATTCGGAGGGGATGGGCAGAGGCAGAATTCAGACAGGGTGCAGAGTAAAACTGAATTAACTCTTATTTAACTCAGTGAGTGCATTCTACAAAAGTAAGAATATACTGCAGTTAAAAAGCAGTGAAAACGTTAATAGTCATTCTGGTTAGTCTTGGCACTGTATTAGCCATGAATAGATATTACTATTTGGTTATGTTATTTAACAGTTTTCAAAAAATCTAAATTGAATTTAATGTATTAAAGTTACATGTACCAAGAACAACCATTTAAATATGTTTGGCCCACCCTAACAGTCACCATCCATGACAAAGAAAAGTACTCTAGATCAGAAGAAAAAGATACTGCAGTACCGCCCACACTGTTTGATTGACACGTGATGCCTGGGAGTTCACAGACGCACAGTAGGTCAGTGGTACAGCCACATTGTACTAGATCCAACATAACGATGGCACTGAGGAATGGTGGTTACAGTATTAGCTGAGTCTTAACGGTTCATTGGTAATCCATGGTAATCAGTTTGGTGATGAACCTAGTTCATAATATCAGTTCAGAAAATCTCTAAGGTTATATGAAAGGTGAAACTTCGGAAATTCATTCAATGATCATCAAAAAAGCAAAAGAACAAGATTGATTGCGTTTTTGGACAGAAGATCCAATAGAAATAATTTGTTGTGCAAAATTGCATCATTAAATGTATTCTTCAAATTCATCAATGAAATACCACATTTACTGTTCATTAGCATATAAAAACATTTTAAAAGATTAATTTGACTTGAAAATTAAATAACATTTTATTGCACTTGAATACAAATAGTTCCAAGTAGTCTGTAAAATTATTTTGTTTTGAAAAAAAATCTCAAATATAAAATTGCCAAAACATATTCCCTATCTGTTCCATGGAGGAAAATGTGGAGGGGCATTCACTGTATCCAGGGTCAACAGAATATTTCAATGCTCACAAACACTGCAATTTAAGGATTTTGTCTCTCATCAGATGGACACCTGGAGCAAACATGGGGTTTGATTTCTCCATTAGTCCTGCTGATGGAAAATCTCAATCAAAGCCAATGATGGAACACTCAAAAAATGATGAATGCGTCGTTTGTACGTTGGGCGTAAACACACCTATGCCGGGTGTCTGTGTTCAGGGACCCGGACCAAAACCGCAGACCCCAAGAAATCCAGAAGTGCCCTTATTGACCAACACCCTCCCTTGTGCTTGTTATTTTTCCTGGCACGCGAACACACCCCTAGCTAACACAAATACAGTACACATATGCATTTATCTACTTCATGGCAACGATACAGAGTAAACCATTGAAGAAACCATTGAAGACCAAAGTCAACACTCGGTGGCTCAAAAGGACTGTTTGTCTACTACCTCCTGCCCAAGGTAGTTAGAAGACCTGGTTAGTGTGAACATTTTGTCTCTTGATCCTTAAAGTAGACCACATTGTCCAGGTAGCTATGCCATCATATAAACAGACAAATTATGCCCATAGAACAGAAGACTTAGTACAGTACTTAATAACAAACAATTAAACTAGGCATATGTGTATGTATATATAAAACAAAAATAATTATAAATGGTTAAAGACAGCTGAATTTGGTGTTGGCTATTAAAAGCATTTTGCCCTTCATGTAAGTTGTTTCATGAATTCTACTAACTGGTGGGGAGTCCTGGACATTTCAGGTCATTTTTGTATTTTTGCTAAACTTCTAATCAAAATTCAAATCAAATGTCAAGACTTTTAGCCTGCTGTTTGTAAAATACACCAATCAGCCTGCCTAATATGCTCTCTATGTGCTTGAAGGAAAAATATCTCTTTTATCAGCAGTTAAAATCTGGACATTGAAGATTTGAAGTGTGCTAGAGAGGAGAGTGAGTTAACAGAGAGTTCTGGTGGATTTATGAATGAACAGAATATATTTCTATATTCTCAGCATAACAATTAAAAGAAATATTGCAATTGGGAATTACTTGATACTGAGGTAGCATGTAGGTTAAAGACAGGAATAAAACAGAACCAGTAAAAATAGAAGAAGACCCAGACTAGAACCATGAGGAACCCCACAAGTTACTGTTGATCTGCTAGATGTGGACACAACAACCTTAAACAATCAGGAGCGGTTTCAAAATGCTATATCACAAGGATATAGAAAGGGTATCAAAGCCATCAGTAAGTGATAGCTCAACAATGCATCACATAAAATATCTGTGTTCAGACAAACATAACAAAAGACACTTAATAGTGCAATGTATACGCAGACCACTGCCAAACCTTGGCCAGAAAGGTTTCTTAAGGAAGGTCTGAAAAACAGCTGAATTAAAAATGTAACCTTTGAGGATAAGGACCCATTAAGTAACAAATGTATTAGGTAGTAATATATTTCATACATCTTAAGTAGAGAAAGTAGCTTTAATTCCATCAACAATGATCTTGACGCCCGTGAACAGTCAACAACAAATTTTACGTATCCTCTTTCTTCATTTAAATCTCTATACAGACATTCACTCTGCGATCCCTTCCTCTATCATCTCTCTTACTCCTCACCTCTTTTCACCTCCGATCTATATCAGCTTAAAGTGCAAACAGTCTGTCATTTGAAAAACACCTTACAGGAGGTAATGCTTTGTTTATCAGCAGCAGTGAACCACCACATGTCCTCTCACTTCAAGCCACTATCCTTGTTATTACACCAGTTACCTTTGACCTCGAACATAATGCAACTGTGATGCGCAAATAAGCTTGTTACACAACTTTTAAGCCTTGTTGTGCTTCAGCCTCTCCATATAGTTGACAGAAGCTGTAAACAAGAAAAAATCCTATTAACTTAAGCATATAGATGAAACTATGGATGTCCTTGCTGTTTCCAAGGATGAAAGATATTAACTGTTTTTTAAATCATCCATCTGTATATAGAAAAAAAAAGATCTCACCCAATATTTGACCAAAAGATAGCTGGATGTTTTTCTGAATTATAAAGAAATATAAATATGTTTACTGTGATTTACGTCAAAGAAATTAAGAAGATTAAAGCATCAAAGCGGGTTAATTTTCCAAAGGGTTAAGTTTCAAAAGTATCATTGGCAGTAAAGTCTATTTAAGGGTGACATCAACAGTCGAAAGTCATGATAGAAGCCTGTGGCAATACAACAGCTGCCCTCACACATTTTTCAGAGTGATTGCATTAGCCCTGAGGCTAGCATCAGAAAAGTGAGCTTCAATAAGTCATTACAGGACTCAAGGGTCTCACCGCAGCTAAGAACAATCATCAGACATCCATGTTTACTGTTTTGCAATGTTGCTAATTTACTTCATTTGTCCATCCCCAGTACACATTTATGATTCAGTAAATGTTGAGCTGAGAGGATGTGATGGCACAGAGGTACACAATCTCTCTAAAAAACAAAAGTTGAGAACAATTATGTTAATTGTTATAGTTTCAGTTGTTGATTTGGCACAGACAATAAAAAGCAAAGGCATCACAGACTATGCACATGTTCTTACTTAAAATTTAAAAAAAAACACTGCAATCCGAAAGAACAATTTCTTGGAGGCACCGGTGCAGAGACATAATGACAGTAGATACCAGATATGGTGGACTACAAGGCCTTGCAAAGGACCAGAAAAAACTGAATTAATGAATACATACCTTTTATTTTAGCCAATTTAAATGAATGGTATATTTGTAGACTACACAGTTAATAGATACGCATGTTAGATTGTATAATGGAAAAACAAACTAATTTAAAACTTTAATGGAAACAAAAGAATTAGAATCAAACAAGGAGCTCTAGAGTGTAACATCATCTGCAGGGGTGTCCAAACAGGTGGCTTTTAGAGCACCCAGGAGGCGCGAAAGCCTGCTAATCCCAGATTAGGACTGACAAGTCGTTTCACTGCATGCCCCCATTGTAATCCCAGTTGCCTCTCTATCCTCTGACAATGAGCTTTGTTCCCTATCTAAGAAAGAGCTTTGAGGATTTCCTCAGCTTTGTTAGCATGAAATGGTTGCATTATTCAGAGACGTGCTTCTTTCAGTCGGTCGCAACAACATATTTTTATTCAATTATTGACTGGCCTGAATGAGTAATGTGTACAGATGGTTCTAACAAGTCATCTGTGCACAAAACACAGGATTTAATTGATACTCATTTTGGCAGTGTATAACTGTGTCACATACACAGACATGTCAAGGGAGTGGAAATGTGGAGGAATGTAATAACATTTTAACATAACAGCCATTCATGTGACACACTTATCCACATGTTTTAGGGTGAGTGCAACACTAAACTTAAAGGAAAAATATTATGCTAATTTTCAGGGTTTTGGGTTTCTACTAGAACATGTTTACATGCTTTAATGTTCAAAAAGCACTTCCGCATACTGTCTGTCTGAATATAACTGTATTCACCCTCTGTCTGAAACACCTGTCCCTTTACACCCCCTCCCAAAAAAGCCCAGTCTGCTTTGATTGGTCAGTGTTTCTGGGTCTTTTGCATCTGCACTCTCGGCGTTTCTGCACCGTGGGAATGATTGTAACATAGCAGCACTTTCTACCTATATATAGTATAGTTGTGATATCACAACCTTAGGGAAGTCCTGATGGCTCGTTTAAAGGCACAGTTTCTGAATACGGGCTGTGTGTATTTCTCCATGGATACTTTCACAGTATTTGTATTGCACCTAGACCTGCTTTAAAAAAGACATGGAAATCTCACTTCTTACAATATGCGACCTTTAAATTCTTACAATAGTATAAAATGATGTATAATTTTGCAGTCTGAGATATGAAATTCCTAATGTCATAGACTTTATATCTGTTCCCATATGTTATAACATATGAGTTGCAGCACATATATTTATGGCATATGTAACTAGGTTTTTTAAAGGATTTGGCTCAAAAGGCAGTTGTTGTACTGCTTAACTTAATTCCATCCTGCTTTGCTAAATGACTAATGCCGTATTTGGACATTTTTTAAATTTTATTTCAATGTAATTTTGTGTTAAGATAAATGAGTCATCTACAGTATCTAAAACATCAAAGAATAAAAAGCACTTCTGTCTCTTATCTTCTATAAGCTGTCAGGCCTGATTCTGATAATGATGATGCATACTGTAATGTAATTTAAATTTAATTTATTACTGAAATTCCTTTCATCAACTCTGGATGGGAAAGTACAATAAATCCCTAAGATGTAAAACAGGAATTTGAGTTACACAATAGTTTTTTTTATCTACATAACACGGCTTGAACGCAATTCACAGAAGGCAGGGGAGCAGAAGTGACGGTGCAAACTTTTTCTCCTCTCCAGGAGCAGTTGTCTTGTTTGGCTGTTGGAGGCATGTCAGTGTCCCCCGGCATGTCGAGCTGTCACAATCCAGACTAATCCTTTCCCTTCCAATCCTGTGTCCCCTGCTCTGTCTGACTTGTTATAGAGTGTACATGAGTGTGTTTAGCTGTACATGTGTATTATGGGAAACAGGCTGTGTGATTTGAAACAGTTATGTGTGAGTCGATAAGATACATCTGATACCATGGATGAGTGGCCTATATTCAATAAACACATGTAGGGTAGAAATGTTGAAGAGGCAGTTCTGTGGCCAGCTCATACCAGCTGAGAAAAACCAGGCGAGGAAAGTGAATAAGTCATGCTCTACCTTCCTCTGGAATATGAACATAAGCAAAAGGGATGTACACATGTACACAGTCACATTCTTGAGTGTAGAGAGGTGTGAGTGTGTGCTGCGAGGTCAGAGCCTCTCTTTACTACACAAGGTATCCATTGTCCTTTACCGGCCCACAGCGAATATACATTGTTCACGGCGCACAAGGCCTCACTTTAAACCATGTACGGCGTTAATCTAGCCAATCACAGCAGCTGTTATACACATGGACTTAAGCCCTTGAATCAGGGCAAATATATAAGACTCAGGTGGGGTTGTTCAGTCCAACATCACTGACATCAAGCGTGAAAAGTCTGGCATTTGTGCATCACGTAATAAAACTTTCATATCAATTATATTTTGCTGCTCGGATTCATCAAGTAAAATAACACAGTGGCATTTAAAACAGTAGTGGTTCTACTGTGCAGATGGTTCATAAAAAGGTTTTTTACGTTTGTTGTTTGCTGATGTTGATAGATCTTTAATGAGGAAAATATTCTGGCTCAGAAGCAATGTGCCGCATGTTTTCAGTTAGTCTGGAATAAATAGGAGAAGAAGTGTTTAGCGATAGCAACAAAAACAGAGCACCAGAAACAGAAACATCATCCAAAGACACATAGTCACAGTACTGCTTCCACCAAAATCGTCCCAGGGAAGAATTGATACATTTGCAAAAATGAAAGTGGAACGGGTAGATAGTTAATGTATAAATATCCCCTCTCTCTCTCTCTCTGTCATTGGCTGGACTGTGAGTGTAACGGTTACTCGTCCAGCTGTTCTGATTTTTATCGCAGTAAGTATCATATCTTGACAAACCTCTCATGAGACTCAAGCAAGAATTTCACAGTTGCTGGAAGGGAGCAGCGTTTTTAATAAAGCCTCTTTTTTGCCTTGTGCTCCGCTGGACAAGGGTACCCTCCTCTGACTTCTCTCTCTCTCTCTCTCTCTCTCTCTCTCTCTCTCTCTCTCTCTCTCGCTCTCTTTTCAGCCATTTCTCTCTCCATCGCAGCACTGGACTTGCAGGCTGTAAATCACAATTAGGGGGTTCATTAGATATGGCTGATTTATTAAGACCCAGGGCTTGTCCCTGGGCCTTTCAGCCATATATTAGCTGACTACAAGATCTCATACATAGTTATGAGACATGCTGTTTACTGTATAGCTCATAGGGTCATATGCCAATAGACATTAATTATTGAATAAGACTCCCTAGGTTAAATTAATAGCATCCAGATGATAAAACATTTGCATTTGTATATTTCTTCTTCAGCGATGCCTGTACGCAGCACTTTTGACTGCATATCCAAAAGCAAAACTTTTAATAACGACAAATTGGCAACAGCATCAAAAATCTGTCTCTATTATCAGCAAGAGATCCAGGATTTGAAAGAGAGCCAAGCATTTTGGAGCATCATCCAAAGGCTTTAACAAACATACTCTAGAGCTGCTTGCCCTCTTGAACACATACATTTGGCTTGTGTTCATATCACAGTTACTCCAGTCTTAAGTGTCCCTGGCTCACATAATACAGCATTGTTTCATCTGTAAATCAAAGTGCATTTATCACGCCGCATATCAGCTACTGTCAACAATCGCATGTAAACACAGGACCCAGATAAGGTTGTGTATATATGCTTTCATGTGAGTGTGCTATGCAGTATGTGTGCAAATACGTCATTTTCTGACCTGCTATTCCTGACTGAGTTCAATAAAGTACATTAACATCAGAAATGCAAAGCAAAGACATACAGAAACCGCAATCAACAGCTTTTGATTTCCAAAGCGGTCCTTCACAAACTGGGCCTGCATCCAAAACCATTTGTTTCTTTCTCTCCCCTTTTTCTCCAAAATACCAGCATGCCTGCTCATCCCCTGGCACCTCATGGGCCGGATCATTGAACCTCAAGGGGAACTATACAAATAGTTCTGGATTAGTTACAGCTTGAACAGGTGAGCTCCGACTTGTTCAGGCCTATTTATAGTGAGTGTGAAATCCTATTGTTAAGAATAGATATGGGAAGGAGAGAGAGAGAGAGTCTTGTCTCAGTCAACCCTTCCTGTTCTTAATCTAGACACTGATCTTGTCAGAGTAGAGATCAATTAGACCAAGTCTAGTAACATACATATATACATGCCTGAGAAGTGGCATTAAGATAAACATCTAAATCCCCAGCCCTTCACTACAAAGAGTTATCATGGTGCATACAAGTACATGTATACAAAACTGCAATATGGTTATGGTAGTGACCAAATATCAAATAATACATTTTAAAAAATTAAAAAATTAAATAAAAACTGGAAACACCATACCATTAAATAGGGGTGTCACAATAGAAAATCATTTATTTTTAAAGAAGAATTTGAAAATGCGAAAGACATCTGCCACAGTGACACAAAATCTGTTGATCTTTATGAATCCAGACTCTACAGTCCAACAATGGCACAGCCCTCAGTGCTGAATTAAAAAATAAAAAATACAAATGTTCAAATTGAAAACTGGATCGAATAGTAACCCTAAAATCAAAAGTCCAATATAATGACACACTATCTCCACCAAGGCAGCACCATCGAAAATCATCCACATAATGACTGATACCATTAAACTATATTAATAATACTATGATTTCCTCAACTATCCATAAGCCTTTTCATCCTCGAATTTTTTCAACTTACAGAGAAGTAAGAACTATAACATCCTTCAACAGAATTAAAAACATAAATAACATAAATTCAATCAATCACAGACATTTTCAAAGTTACAGTGTGAGATTTTCACCTTCCAGGGCTGCACATAACACATAATTATTTTCATTATCGATGAATCTGACAATTATTTTCTCAAGTAATCAATTAATCATTTGGTTTATAGAAAGTACTGAAAAAAAAGGTCCATGAATTGCTTGTGGGGCGGCACGGTGGTGTAGTGGTTAGCACTGTCGCCTCACAGCAAGAAGGTTCCAGGTTCAAATCCTGCCTGGG
>JAOVVB010033798.1:0-15454 GCA_028570985.1 Heterobranchus longifilis
AATAAACCACAACAATACAAACATATAAAGTGCAAATGGGTCTGTGTTAAAACATATTGAAATTACAGTTATAAGAAATTGGTGAAACCCGGACAAAATGACACTATAAAATATAAATGTATAAATATATAAATACGTCCAACTCTGCGTCTGTGTAAAAACAGACTAAAATAACAATTGCAACAAATAAATAAAGGGATGGTAAAGTGCTAACTGTAATGCAGTTTATGTGCAAAACCTTTTAAGAGTGATTACAGGTTTGATTCTGTAGCAGCCAATTTTTAAGTTGATGCTTAAAAGAAGTGAATGTTGCACATTCTCTAACAGTTACAGGTAGGTTATTCCATGCCGCGGTTCCTTGAACTAATAGGACGTTTTGTCCTAAAGTGGTACGTCTGCGCTGCACCTCACAGTCTCCTCTAGTGTTAGACCTAGTTACAATGTCGGTGCATGTTCTATATAAAGATGGACAACACATCTCCTCTTCCTCTCACTTTACAAAAGTGAAGCCAAAATATCCCAGATACGGGTGCCGCCATCTTATAATTTTGGAGCCAGAGTCTTGCCCGACCAATCACGAGTCAGCTGTCACCCAGCTGTCAATCATAACGTTTCACCCCGTTGTTATAGCGTCAAATAACTCATTAAAACCATAAATCCAAAACTAACCAAACTAACATCATGCTGCTTCACTGGCAGGATGGGGATATATATATATATATATATATATATATATATATATATAGTGCCAATACCAGAATGAAACTTTTGTCTGAAAAAAGAAAGCATGTTTTTCTACAAATACTTTTTTTTCATTTAATTAAAGATGCCAAACTTTTTCTGAACACAGTCAGCTGTACAGTTGCTTCAGTAAAATTGGCCTGAAATTGGTAGAATTCTGACTTGATTCAGAGGTTTTCTAATCAAACAATAAGTGAATTATGGTGCAAATCTGAGCAAGGATTCAATGGCAGCGTTCAGTACTTGACAGTTTAGAAACTTGGACACAAGCTTTGTGCTCTGTACCCGTGTACCTGTGTTCTGTGCAACGCATTCTCATAAACCATTCATATATCATATGAAAAGTATTGCACAGCAGTTTGTGTAATGTATACGAATATATACGAATGTAATATATGCATATAAATATAATGTATAAAATATAATGTATAATATATACAAACATGTCTTCCGGTTTAAATACATGGCCCGGTCGTGTGACAGACACGTCATTAACGTTGTGATTAACGTTATGAAATGGGAATAATTCAGTAGGTTTAGACAACAACAATACTTTGTATGGTATGGTTAGTAAAAAAAACACAAGGTTTGGCATTAAAATTCCTACTTCTGGTTTAAATACATGTGACAAGCACCCACCTACCACGTCGGACAGAGGGTGTGGCTGTCTACCCGCGATCTTCCCCTCGGGTAGACTCCAAGAAGTTGGCCCCCAGGTTCATCGGACCATTTCCCATCGAGAGAATCATCAACCCGGCTGCGGTTCAACTGAGACTCCCTCGTACGATGAGGGTCCATCCGACCTTCCACATCTCTCGTATTAAGCCAGCAACAGAGAGTCCCTTGGTTTCTCAGCCACTCCCACCTCATCAGCCGGTTTCCCACCACTTGGACTTCCTCCTTAGTATTTAAGCCATGTCAACTCATTCATTCACTGCCAGCTGTCAATTGTACCTGTTGTCCCGAGTGTTGCTATTGGGTTCTAGCACTCCCCGTTACACACACAGTGTTTAGACCTGACTGAGTCCCATCAGTATTGACTTTCTTAGCAAATTTTCTCTTATTGCCGAACTATCAATAACAATCTAATTATAAATGACTTTACAATAATGAATATCAATAGGCTACAATAACTTTCTCTGCTTTGGACTCTCCAGCTCTCTGTCCCCTGAAAGGTGAGCACATTGGCCAATGATGTGAATTCAAATAAAAATCACAAAAATTGAACTCAATGCAAAGCAAGCACTTCATATAGGTTTTGTTTTATACAGTTTTTTTTATTGCTAACATGCATTGGTCCAAACTGAAGTCTTATTGTCAAAACTCTTCACACATTCAGAGAAACAGAAGTCTATGTGGACCACACTGTCAATTATTTTTCATTGCTTTCACACAAAATGCATTCAATCATCACATTTTCCCAAATCCATGAACTATTTTTCTCATTCAGACTCCACTACCTGCAAAACACTTTATATCTGCAGCACATTTTTCAAATGCTAACACACTTTTCAAAACTGTTCAAAATAGAATGATAGCAATTGTCCTGCATTTCTGCAGTAACCATATTGAAACCTGTAGAAAATCTTATATTTACAATAAAATGAAAATAATGAAAAAAAATAATTTCAAACACAGCTAATTGCATCGCCAGAAAAGATGTTGGTGAGAACTTGTGGACAAATGCGAGAGAGGAAGGACTAAAATCTACTGTCCAGTAAGAGTAAATTTGTTGAGGTTTTTTTTTTTTAGTTATTATTGTAGCCTTGGAATTTAAGGGGAAAAAATCTCAACTTTCTATTTTTCACATGTAAATTACTATATGCAAAGATATACAACGATTGTTCATTATTGTTCCATATACTTGAGTACAGTCAGTAAAGTGAAAAGCTGTTATTCTCATTCTATAATAAAATACTGATTTATGTGAAATATCATTCAAACTTCAAAGTTAAAAGTTCATACTTTATGTCATTTTTAATTGCATTTATTTATTTATTTTATTTTTTTAACTCAGTGTGTTATGAGTGACAGTGCTGCTTTCTGAATGAGAATTGTTGAAGGGTTTTGGTGGAACGATCTTATTTTGAGACATTTTGGAGGTGAGATTAACTGTTTGGCCAAGAGGCATAATGCAGACTGATGAGTTTTGAAAAGGTGGCTTCAGGATTGACAAATGCTTGTTAGCAAATGAAAAAAACCTGTAAAGATATTTTTGGGGCTTTTTCCCTTTATTGAGTACAGCTGAAGGTAGACAGGAAAGGCATGAGAGAGAGGCGACGGCATCAAACCCGGGCCGCTGGGGCGAGGACTTTAGCCTTTGTATATGGGGTGTGTGCTATACCAGGCGAGCTGCCCAGGTGCCCCAACTTCATACGTTTGTACCTGTATCCTTGGAGGAACTCTGGAGGAATCCCAGAGTTTGCAATAATGATCTTCTCCTCCGCAGACATTATCTACACCCGCCAGTGAAGACTAAACTTCCTGGCAACTCTTCAAGTTCAAATTTTTCAACTTTTGAAATGTCAATTTCCTCACACTGCTGGCCAATCCTGTGTTGCATGGTATCCCAAAATACCCTGAATATGACTTATGTCCCCTAAAAAATAAAGATAGGAGTATGTGCCAAACTGTGTTCAGTTGGTCTTTACCATACACTATACTTTGTCACTTTCCTCTGTAAGCAGGTACATTCATCTTTCTGTTTCACCACATCTGTATTTGTTTCTCTTCATTTGGTCCTTATTGGTGACTTTTCCTTCCAAAAGTATATATTTTCTCTCTTTTCTCTTAAAGACTCTCTGCGAAAAAGACATATAGTGTATTTTATTCTCCAAAAGGTTCATAAGATGACTCTTAATATAGTCTTGTCTACTTCAAAAGCTTATCTTATACAGTAACATGTCCTGTCTTTTTATATTAAAAAGAAAAGTCCAAATTAATCCCCTTTCTCCCACAGCTCTTAATTTGCACAGTATCCTTACTCAAAACAGGGTTCGTACAGCTTTTTAAAAGTAAAATGCAGACACTTTCAAGATACCTAAACCAAAAATTTCCAGACTATCGACGCCTTTATCATCACATCTAAATTGTTACTATGGATACAATTGTGAAAAATACAGTTTACTGAATTATTTTATACCCACAGCAATCAATGTATATCGTCACTTTGTTTATTTTACCAGCTGTTCATATTAACTTTGATTGTATGTATTGTCTATATGATGACAGGGCCGTTTCATTTCAAATATGAAAAGATTTAGAGTATATTCGAATTCAAGCAATCACTTTGAAAACATAATGGTAAAAATTAAGTATTTTCCAAGACTTTGTATGATCCCTGTCAAAAAGATAAGCCACATTAGTGTTTTTTATGTTAAACAAAAGTCCCAATTTTTCCCAAAATGGTCCATGTTCAGATTGATTTATCTGTGGAACTATTTTATCTAATCTCTGGTAGATATTGGTAAATTTCCAGTTAAACACACACAAAGGGGCCATATTACTTTTGTCTGTTCTATATGCATCAATAAAAACTACTGATTTCTCTTAGAGGCTATGTTTCTGCTTCACAACCTGCCAGTCTCAGACATAGTATTTTTTGAGGTAATTGTGGGTAGTGGGGTGACTGTGTAAAGGTGACAGGTGATAGCTGGATGTTACATACCTTTACAGGCGAAACACTTGATGTGGAAGTGTTTGTTCTGGACCCGGAGTGCCTCCCCTTTGCATGGCTTACCACAGTTCTGACAGGGGATAGGTCCTGCTCCTTGCTTTTGTTTCTGCTTCTGCTGCTCCAGAGGGCTGGGGACAGCCTGCTGCTGAAACACTGCAGGAGACACATGACAAGGAGAAGACCAGTTTAGGTCTTATTCTAGTACATATGGGACAATGGATAGAACTACACAGAGACACACAAACAATAAGTATGTTTACATGCACACTAATATACCACTATTAGTCCCCCACCAGTGGAAAACTTTGAAAAAATCCTATTTTGCATGGCTGCATGTAAATGAGGATATAGTTATGTAAACAGCCATGCTTACAGCTTACAGCTTAGTAGGAATATTGTCTTTTTTGGAATAAGGGCAAAACATGGGATATTTTGTGCATGTAAACGTAGTGAGTGATGAGAACAGCCAAACTGACATTTAGACTTGTTGAATTTGGTGCTAAATCTGGCAGGTGTCTACCAGACAGTGAGGTAAACTTTTGACATTATATGTGTTTAATATCCAGTGTTTTGTCATTGTTGATGAGCCACATCATTTGCCAAATATTTTTATTTTTACAAATAACTAAATTTTGTGCTCAAAGTTTAAAAAATAACTCTCTCTCTTCCTCTCATCTTTTCCGTCTCCCGGCCACCGCACACTGCAGGAGACGCGTTGCTGAGGTCCGCCGCTTGAAATACAGTTTTAGGATGCTTTGGAGGTTTGCATCATTTACCAGCACCGGCCTCTAACAGGAACGTGCAACTTTCAGCCCAGACACAGAGAACATCTAAGTAAAAAAATAAAGACAATCACAGTGCAGCCCGGTGCACTGTCCATGCTAGGAGCTGAGGCGAAAGCGGATGGTGCTGGTGGAAAAAGGGAAAATATAGGGAGAAAAAACTCCCTGGCCTATTTGTATTTGCTTAAACCAATCACAATTGTCCTGGCTGGCGCCATGCCCTGAAAGTGCCTCTGTCAAATAGTTTCGGTGTAACACCTACACGAAAATGTTGTGAAAATTATTATTATTATTCTTTGTAGATCTTTACAATCATTCACTGAAAGACCAGAGCAGACCTGCCGTATTGCACA
Source organism: Heterobranchus longifilis (assembly GCA_028570985.1). NCBI lineage: Eukaryota > Metazoa > Chordata > Actinopteri > Siluriformes > Clariidae > Heterobranchus > Heterobranchus longifilis. The sequence continues at coordinate 5,553 of JAOVVB010033798.1, forward strand.
ATCCAAATCTTCAAAACTAATTTTCAGCATGTTGATAACCGGACACAGGAAGTAAGGCTTTATCCATGCACGGTTCATATAGTAAGCCAGACTACATTAACTGTTTAACAGGACAAAACACTGGCTGGAGGGGGGATTTAAGTCTTTGTCCCATTTCCTCAGTTCTCCATCCATCTTCATCTTCCCCTCCCTACCCAAGGGCTATCATAACATCAGAACTGAAGACATAACTGAATAGTAGATGCCACTGATGCAATATTAAACTGGATGAAATCTGATAGTTGACACCAGAAGAAGGTAAACACAAAATTATAGACAATCAGGGCTAAAATTTACATGATCTAAATCAGCAATTAAATTAACAGAATGTAAAGACTATTCCACTATGAAAAGAAGATAATTGTGGGGGCAAATACTGGATATTTGGAAGTTGGTACATTGAAAATACCAAATACTGTTTGTATATAGCTGGGTCTGTGGTTAACACAAGCTTCAGAGATTTTCACGTTTTGTTCTATGACATAAAATACGCTGGTGAATTTTGAAGCTTTTACGTGAATCTAAAAAAGTGGTCACCGTCAGTCTAGTAAGGCGACGGTGACGTGGGCCGCGAAATGCGTCGCAATGTCCTGTGTTTGTTTGGCACATCTTTCTTTCTCTAAATACTCCGTTACATGACTTCCTGCTTTCTGGATATCTCCGAACACTAGCGGGCGCCACCTAACAATAAAACACCAATAAGGGTCATAATTACTCTGACCACTAGTGGCGCTATTTTAGTAAATGCTCACAACAACTGCTGTCGTTTTGCTCTGTTTTTGCTAGCCCATTGCACCCCCACCCCACCCCCCCGACAATGATCATAATGTTTCATTGTGGACATTGTCGCATGCCTTTGTTCCACACAGGAAGGAGGGTTTGTGCCAAGAAAAATGATAAAACGAGCAATGAAAAACTTATTACAGAGCACAACAACAACATCAATGAAGTGAAGTCACACACACCGTAAGAGCAGAAATCTCTGTCCTAACCGCATCATCAGTGCACCTCATCCTTTTCCTCTTTCATCATAACCCTGGCAGAATATGCTCACATACTGATAGGCCATTCAATACTGACTGGGACATCAGCCGAATGAAAGGCCCTTTGTGTTCTTAGGAAACATTCACGTTGTCAGACCAGTTTCATCAGGCCTCCATAGTTACTGGTAATTGGGCTTGGAAAGGGGAGTTCATCAAATGAATTGATTTAGAGACAGAGACAGAAAAAGAAGGAAGCATAGGGATAATAGCTGTGAGCCAAACAGAGTTGCTTGCTGTAAACTTTTTAAAAAAAAAGTTCTGGTGGACATCCTTCTTTCAGTTTTGCTTCTTTCATTGGGTGTTTATTAGGTGTTTTATTGGAACAATATTTTCACTTAGATTAAGTTAAAGCAATGTTTTACTGTTTTTCTCTGCTCTATAATGTGGAAAAATAAAATGCACATTTAGCCGCCCTGACACTTTCCTCCCAATAAAGGGAAACATAATTTAGACTGAAGAGACTGTTTAACTTGGTGGTTCTTATTTAACGGAAGTGAGTCACTTTTTTTTCCGCTCAGACTGGCCATTTTAGTTGGATTTGAAACACATACTGTAAAAAACAACATTAGTACAACATTATGGGAAATATGCTTATTTGTCTGTGCATTAAGTACAGATCTTGAGTCAGGACATGGTGGCTTAGCATAAAGACTGGAAGCAGGGGGAAACAGCTAGCCTAGCTCTTTCAAAAGTTAAAAAAAAGTGCCAAATGTTACACATTTAAGCATTTACAATATGTGTATAACCTGTAATGATGACAAGTTATACAAACTAGGAACATATTTTAAATTACTGTGTAATAGGGCTGTCAAAATTGGCCAAAGATGACGTTCGAACATAGGTTCAAACCTATATGAATATCTATTGTTGCACATTACATCCATAAAAGGCTAAATTCAATACAATGAAAGACACAACTACGTGTATAGGTGTATTTATTGTTGATCTACATACCTACACATTACAAAATAAACAGATACAATAATATAACTACACTGTAAAACTTAATGGCCATCTTAAGATATTAGTCCTGATTGACTTGGTGACACTCTATTTACAGATGGTAATGGAAAATACGGTTTAATACTGCAGGTGTCAGAGTACTGGGGGCAGCTAAACAAACTATTGTCATTTTAATAAAGTCAGGCAATAATTGGCCTTTTTCTATCATTCTGTGAGCAACCGTGATCTGATTTTCATGCTGAACCTGGCATCTTTGAAAGTGAAAGTAAATGTTAGGTGAGTTAGCAACATTACTTCGCTGAGAAGTAATGTTCTAACAGCTCTCTGTTTCTGCTCCTGACTGTTCCATTACTCCCTGTAATATTGCAAACTGCTCTGCTGTCAAAAAATGCAGAAAATGTTTTTTTTGGAGATGCAAGTTAGCTGAAATGTTGTCGATGTCAAGCTCAGTGACAAACACACTGCATTTCCTGTGACTCCTTCATAATAAAGATCGATTTGTGTTTCGCCAGTTAAATGCTTTTAATGTGAAGGTGCAGCAGCAGGAAATGTCTGCTTCATATTAGCAGTAACTTAACTGCAAAGCACACAGCACTGCTGCTACTTTTTTCACAATAAAATATTAATTTTCATAATCGAAAATTAATTTTCATTATCAAATATGTGTTTGTTTTTACAATTTGAATATATATTAAAATTTAGAATATTCTCTCACAGCCCTACAGTGTAACTAACAGAAATGTAAGAACAACAAGTTGTGCTGGAACTATTTCTTGCCGAAGAAGTTTATCCATCTGCCCAGTACCTCTGTGCAGTGTCTCCGGGTATAGTGTGGGTTGCCAGATATGGTGAGTGAGCATTGGCTTTACTATGTCTCTGTACAGGCACGATGGTACAATTAAGCAATAGCTCATGAGAAGCCGTGGTATGTTGTGAATATATCACAGCTAAGGGGCGTTGTTTGGCCCGACGCGAAGCGGATATCCGAGCATATCACGGCCTGAAGTGAGCTATTCCAATTTAAATTTAAATAGTTTTTCATTAATAAATAATAATGTTCAAAATAGTGTTCATAAAATAGGCACTCCTGCTTGCACATATCAAGGAAGTTGCTATGGAATGTATAGCCTAGATTAGCAGCTAGCATAGGCTCACAGGCTGGCATTTATATTGATTTCATGATATGGCTATTTATGTTAATTTGAATGTTGCCATTTATTGTTAAAAACAACAAACCACACTTTGTTTACTAGCTCATCCAGAGTGTTGGGATCAATGTCTGACACAACACAAAGTTTTTGATTGTGTAGTATAAAATATGGTATTAAGTTGGTGATTTTGGATATTGTAATGTACAGAATTAGAAACAAATAAATAAACTCCACCCCCCACCCCACACACACACACACACACACACACACAGACAAGAAGCACTTGCCCATGTGTGACCTGCTTGCCTGGGGGTTACTTGACAGGAGAGTAAAAACAGCCAACAGTATATCCAGACCTACAGGAGCAACGCATTCTTCAGCAAGTTTTACAAGGACCTCTCACCAACCATAGGGGAACAAGCTTTATAGTGTGTATGTCTGTGTCCAAGACAAACATAGCCTCCAAACCTCCTTAGATCTCTCAAGTTAACCTTCCATCGTTTCATTTGGCTAGGCCTTATTTTAAAAAGTCTAATTCCAAAATCTGATTTTTATTCAAATACAAAGTGAAAAAATGTACCTTGGTGATATTGAGCATTCTTGAGGTCAGCAAATATAATCAAAATATATTCATGAAGTTTTCTTTGGATGATGCTAAAATCCAAAGAGCTGCTTTCATTCAATCCATATGTCTAGATTACAATCTGATCTCTTACTTGAAAATGTGCTGACTTCCAAATTGAATCAAGACAAGAATAGGGATTTTGGACATTGTTGCCTAGATTCTCTGATAGGAGATGGGGCATTGTTGAGCGTACATGTGGGCATGCTAACCAATAAAGACAAGAATTTAGGAGGGGAAAGTCGTGAGTCCTCATAAAAAAAATTAAAAAAAGGTCTGAGGCCGAGTTGATTGCAACCATCTGGAAAAGACAACCGTCCAAAAGCGAGAAAGGGTTGGGAGGAGGGTAGCCAGCAGGGACTGGTAGTCGCAGGGGAGCCGGGAGGGGTTCTACCTCCTAATCTGACCCAGCATGCATTGCTGTACCCTTGCACCTGTTGGGGGGGATCCAGTGTCTTTACTTTCTCTTCAAACAGCAAATAGAAGAGGGGGTGGGGATGAGATGAAGGAGGAGATGATCTTTTGGGCCAGATGTAGAATCCAGCAAGTTGTTCCAGACATTCAGGCTGCAAGCCAGTTGTAGTGGTCTGTGATAAGGGTCCAATAATCTGTCAGTCAGTGGTGAGCATTTTGCTGGTTATATTTGATACAATTAGTTATTTTGTTATTTTAACAAAATAGATAATGAGTGCTCAATCCATGGTAAACTACTGTTCTCATGTCCTTAGTTTTTTTGTAGGGCAGAGATTTAGGATTTTGAAATTCTAAGTAATCAGGGTAACAATCTTTTCACCATAAGTATATTTGGCCCCTTAGTCTGTGTTTCCCCAATTCTATCATTCCTTTAGTGCACTCCACAGTTTGTTCTAGCCCGATGGTGCCCACATGTTTCCCTGGTGGTTTCTAGATGTAAACCAAGATTTGCAAAAGCTTCGCAAGATGGTTAAGGTTAGGCATTGATCTCGAATGGTTAAGGTCAGATGGTTAATGTTAGGTATTGATCTCGAATGGTTAAGGTTAGGCATTGATCTCGAATGGTTAAGGTCAGATGGTTAAGGTTAGGCATTGATCTTGAATGGTTAAGGTCAGATGGTTAAGGTTAGGCATTGATCTTGAATGGTTAAAGTTAGATGGTTAAGGTTAGGCACTGACCTTGAATAGTTAAGGTTAGTATAAATCATCAGGAAGCGAGTCTCACAAGACGTTTTGCAAATCTAGGGTTACCATAGACGGCCATGTTTCCCTGCTTCAGGCGAGATAGTCACTTATTGCACAGTCACATATTCACAACTTTATCTCCCAGCATGAACTTGAATCAACTAGTCATACATTGCCACAAGTCACCAACAGTGTGGACAGGAAACCGCACTCCTATATATCGGAGGCCTATTTTGCAACAATTAATTTTTGTCCTTCTGTTCACGCAACTAGTAGTAAGGAGGTCACAAGTTAAGATATGCTCGTAAAGAATGAAGAAAGTTTTGAAAAAAGATTGAGTAGAGGAAATAGGGAGTGGAAATAATTCAGTTGGACATGGGTAACGTAAGGAAGTAATGAGTTTCCTTTCTATGATTGAGAAAAGAGAGTGACTGCCATGTACAGCAGCATATAGAGTTGTTCCCCTTCCCTACCCGTGTCCTGTCTTCTCCAGGACCAGTTGTCCATATCATCAATCAGCCTGGTGTCTGTTCTCTGGCTGACAGCCACTACTGATTTTGTTGTCCCAAAGGTCGCAGCCAGGCAGGCAGCTATCTTAGCAATGCAACACTACATGTCTGTGCTGTATACAGTCACACCACTGGAAGCCTCTCGGAACACACACTGACCACTGACGGAGGTTTGCAGCTTACCACCCGCACACATACCATACAACTGCCCAAACATAGGCATATGACTACACCATAGATGTAGAGTATAGCATCTCTCTTTGATGCATCATGAAGAACCCATACAGTTATCCAATTAGGTCACCAACAAAAAATAAGAAGGAACACATTCAGTGTCTGTTTTGAGAACCTCTCAAAACCTTGCTAGTTCACATGACACTCCATTCTACCGTATCTCTGGCAACAACAACTTAGTTAATACTTGAACATGAAAAGGCTTTTAAGGTGCACATACGTGTGATAAGGAAGCACAGCCCACTACACAGAGTAACACATGAGCCATTATATCTCATTTCAAGAAGCCATGATCCAGCACCTCCTAAAAATAGAGTGTTCCCTCAACTCACGGGGATCCCATGGTTCTCTGCAACATTCCTGGTGTGAACCATCTGCAGAGGCAGCAGGGGTGGGCAGGCGATCAAAATGTTCACATTACCACAGCATGAGTACTTTGTTGTGGCCAAACTGTTGACCTTGGGGATTTTCAATCTTATGAGTAAACACATGAACATGCGCTGAAAAATGCAGATATCATAGAAAAGCCATGTAATTATATGGCATAATATTGTATTACCTAAATTATGGTAAATATGAATAAACAAATGGTGTTTTCTTACACATCAAAGCAGTTAAAATAGGACACTGACACAATTTTCACAATTGTGCTCACCTGTGTGTGCGCGCACATGTCTGTGTGTGTGTGTGTGCGCACGTGTCTGCGTGTGTGTGTGCGCATCGGGGCGGAACTCCGCCGTGCACAATACAGAGAGCAGAGGAGAATTGTAAACGCGCGACCATGTAGAGACAGAAATGTCGTGTAAATAAGATAAATAACATAAGGCTATTTAGTTTGTTTAATAAAAGGACAAGGTATAGACCTGTTCTATTGGAAAGGTATCCTTAAATGACTTCTGTTGTGATCTGGCGCTATATAGAAAATAAAATTAAATTAAATTAAATTAACTTGACCTTCAAGGGGGTGCGGGGGGTACCGTTGGGGGTGTGGGGCACCCCCCTAATATAATGGTAGGGGAAACACTGTAAATATACTGAGGGAGCAATTTCCAGATAATTCTACTTTGTCCCATTGAATAATTTCACTTGCATTGAGGCTAATTAGCCTTCAAGTCATTTCATTGCTAATAAACTCCTTTCCCAGACATTAATTGTAGCAAAACCGGAACAAGAACTAAGGACAACTAATGAAATACTTCTGACAGTTGTGGATACACTGGGCAATGCTAATGGCACCAAAACATGCCTCTCATGCTTTTTTCAACATTCATCTTGCTATCTTACGTACTACCATGTTGCATGTTATGCTGTGTGTTGCCTTTCTCGCAATGTTTTGGGAAGAAAGCCATTGTAAAAGTTGCTTGCATAAAAACATGAAAGCACAGCTACCTTTGCAATATACATAATCAACATATGCCAGTGTTTCCCCTACCTCTGCCTTGGAGGGGCGGCCCGCCCCCTCAACGGGACCCCCCGCCCCTCCTGAAAGACCTGAAAAAATCTGAACTGCTTGGTTCTCTAGTCACTGTAGTCATTGTATTTTTACACCTTGTGGTAAAAGTAGTCTGTGAAAATGCCCTTTAATTTATCATATTCGTCATATTGACATAATATCAGCAAAATGACACCTTTCACTGCAGTTTTAACGTCCGTGTTGAATAGGCCATGATTAAAACAACACTTCCTGTTTTTGTTTCAGATTAAAAGCCCTCAAGCGTTTCTTTGCACACAATCCCTTATTTTTTTTAACTCAATGCTTTTATTCTGATAGGGCGATGTTGTATAAAATACAGTGGCTTGCAAGCTCCTTGCACGGCTCAAATGAGAAGAGTATCGGCTTTTAACTGTTATTAACACAGTACTTCTAGCAGAAATTCCACATAGGATATATTATGGATGTAAAACATTAAAAGATCATCAGAAGATGGTGCACCTTCCTCTTTCTTTCTTTCTTTCTTTCTGCCCTCTTTTTTTTCTCTCATCTCCCTCGCTCTCTCGCTCTCTCTCTCTCTCTCTCTCTCTGGGTAAACATTTCCACAGTTCAAAGTGCTTCAGGGAATTTGCTAAATAATTAAATTAAAAAGATGTTTAAAATGGGAATGCCCCCCTCTGTACCAAAACCGAACCGAAAACCGTGACCTCAGAACCGTGAACCAAACCGTGAATTTTGTGAACCGTTCCACATCTACTATCAACTGCCTTACTGCGCGTGTCTATGACGACAGTGTGTAGACACCACATATCCGTGACACTCGTAGTTTTGGGGGGTCTACCACCCGCCCTGAAAAAAATCCTAGGGGAAACACTGTGTGCACAATAAAAACTAAGATCTACCTACCTACAAAATCTAGGTAATCCACTTGTTTTGGGTTAATTTCTCGATTAAGAAAGAACAGACTTTCCATGGCAGTGAAATGATTAAAAAAAGATACCATATATGCTAAATTACATTTTGATTTGTAAAATTAGCTACAACGTTGATTATGAATTCAACATTGCTCATCTACATTAGCGGAAATTTTACTTATATAATGAGATATCCTTCCCCTTTACATTGTGTCTGCAACATCCATCAAGTTTTAAGGTTCTTTCAATTCAAGTTACTTTAGTATCAAATTCATGACCAAAGTGGCAACAGAAGAAAAGTGCATGAATGGCAGGTTTTAGCCCAGGAACACAACACACCAAGAACGTGCAACGTTTTAAAGACCTGTTAAACTAAATTTAAGAGTTGAAACTCTTTTATTGCCTGTATTCACATCCTCCTGAGGTCTTGTCTCCAATTATTAAAAACATGTAGGCTTTTTAAGAGTCTGCTGACACCTGGCCTTACCTTTGTACAGCCATTACTTCATTGCTTAACAGTTTCCTGTCCGCAATCCCAACAGAAAAGTCACTCCATTATCTCACCCATTCTAGATGCCAAGACAGGAACAGAGCCGTTAGGCCAAGTTCACTGAATACAAGTCTTGTAGTACAAACAGGGAAAGGAGCAGAGGAATCACTCGATGAATTAACCAACTTATGGCTATCGATACACACAGAATAGACATCATGAGTTATGATTTTTCCTACTCTTGAAGCCCTGACATCCACCTGTGCAGTCATGCCTGTAATCTGACCGCAACACCTCTGATCTCTGACCCTGAGGTCACGCACCACAGAAAGCTGAACTCCGACCTCTCTGGCAAATGACACCAGTGCACCCTTGTTGGCTCAGCCCTTATAAAGACATGGGCATGTCATATAAACAGAGCTGTAGGAATGGACCAAGTTAACTAATTTCCTTAAGCATGTTTTGATACTGGATACACTATATTGCCGGTGCTACTGCTACCAAAACTATTTATCAATGTGTCGCCTATAACTGGAACTGGAACCCCCACCAGGCCAAAAAATATATTTTTTAACATTAGCATTATTAAATCAGTCTTAATGTTCAGTTGTGGCCCAGAGTGAAGCAATACATGACAACCAGTGTATTTTCTAATGAATATGGTCTTTGTGTGAAAACATATGATTCCTGCCATTCCTGTGACAGATGACACTGTGAGTATTTCTTCCACGTGGATGACAAACACCGCCTACAGATATGATCCCACGTGTCCCACTGCAGCTGGTTCTACAGGAACATTTCCATGTAGCTGCCTCAAGCCAAAACACTATAAGGCCCAATCAGCATGAATACCATATTATTCCTCTCTGGATTTCAGATAGTTAAGGAATTAGATCAGCATCTCATGTCAAAATAGGATCCTGCACTACATAACCTGAAATATGGACATACTGTTCACATATTTCGTGTACTTGTGGGCTTGTATATTTTGTGGGTTGTTTTTCATGGTGGTTCAACGCATTCTCATAAACCATTCATATAATATCATACAAAAAGTATTGCACAGCACTTCGTATAATATATAGGAACATGTCTTCCGGTTTTGGTACATGTCCCGGTCACGTGATATATGTGTCATTAACGTCGTGATTAATGTTGAAAGGGGACTAAGGCTAGGCTACAAAAATACTTAGTTAGGTTTAGGCAATAAAACAACTTGTTAAGGTTCATAAAAAAAAAGCACGGGATTGGCATTAAGATCTCTTCTTCCAATTTAAAGGAGCAATAGGCGAAATTCATTCTTTTTAGATTTCAGGAATGAAAAAAATTGCTATGTAAAGAACTTGT